>CAJVPJ010000987.1:0-13692 GCA_910592205.1 Paraglomus occultum | reverse complement strand
ATTAAATAATAATCATATCTATTTTGAAATAAGGATTTTTATTTCATCACATACTTATGAGTTAATAAAACTATCCAATGTTGATTGTTTCTTTTTTGACATATTAATATGATAAGCCCACAATTGACTCTGCACTTTATGCAATTCTAATATCATTTTAACATCAGAAACAAATGTCAGTAGTAGTCATGATATTAATATTAATATGGTTACTGTGTCAACATTCTGATTTATAAAACTCACTATCAGTGAAGTGATCTTATTTTAATAACATAAACGCACTAAATTTTCATTTATAAACCAACAATATTTACTGTAATTAAAAAAAAAACTTCTAATTGTCTTATTATAGTTGGATTTTATTTAACATTACAGCATTATGTGCACATGATTCAGCATTGGAACAAAGGTCTACAGTGTGTAAAGAAACTAATCAGGATTATTTAGTATTAGGGGGAGATTTAACTTAGAACAGAAAAACTTGCTGCAGTTTAAAGAATAGGTTGTAAATGAAGATAATATTAATTCTACATAAAGTAATGTTTCAAATTTTTGAAAGTAAGAGTGCTCTAAATTTTAAAGTGATCATTAACTTCAGATGGACTTTAATATTTAAATTAAAACTGTAAGCTGAAGCAACTTACCATTTCGAAGAGTTACAAATTTATTCTCAACTTTTTGCAAGCAAAATAGCGAAGCAATTAATAATAAATTAACTTAATTATAGATATATTTGCAATAGTAAAAAAAAATTAATGACTAAATATTTTCGGAGAGAAAAAAATGGTATTATTCTGATATTTTCTCAACACAGTGTGTAAAATAAAAGTACGTATTAGGATATCAATTAATTCCTGGAACCTGGCGTATTAGTATTCAAGCAAAATATAATCTCATTGCTTTGATCAAGCTGTCTGCACATATTAATATTAGGCCGACAAAGCTATTTTAGTATTATACAGTACCTCTTTTCCTAATAATTAATCCGTCATGTGTAGCAAACACTGTGATCTTATTTTTAAAAAAGTATACTCATTATTAGTGACCCTCCACTATAATTAATCTCGTGCTCTGTAAAGGACAATCCCAAATTTAATCAATACAGGATGTATTCTGACGTCCTTTTTGGACGTCATATATCGCTTAGTAATCGCTTAGACAATCACGTAATCTTATTGCAAAGTTCTTGTTTGACCATTTTGGCATGTTCCCATACTAATACGGAGCGACATTGATTACTCAATTGACCGGTGTCACATTTGACAGGATTAATTTCGACTCCCTTCTTTCCTTCTCCCTTTTTTTTTCCCTCGTTAAACCAACGGATCTATCTACAATAAGTAACCGTACCATTGAGGGCCGAAAATAGAGACTGACATTGTCCATCTTGCAGGCAACCAGTAATTTATATACAGGTAATTAATAGATTAAACGGTATATGAACTGAAGACGCTCACAAAAAATTTTCTTATAAATAGCGTCCGTCCTCTCGAGAACAAGACTAAAGACACGGTTGCCTAATTCTAATATCACACGATTACCACATAAAATTTCAAGCAATCAAATTGGTTTTATGACGGACGCTTTATCCTTATGCACATTGCCTCCGCTTTACCGAGCAACCGTTATACGTCGACGGCCATCAGTATGTAATTGGACCAAATGGACTAACTACTCGCCAGGGTCCGGACGAACCACAGCCTGTAACTCGGGTGTTAAACGAAGTTACAACGAAGACGGGCAAAATTTTTTTGCAAATTTAGAAGCAATACGTATTATTAAAATTTTTGCATGGGAGACCAAGCAGCAACGGTAAAAGAAGAAGATGGAGAGGTGGTTGACTGGGAGAGAATGGGAGAAAAATTCGGGGAGGTTTCAAAAGCCCACGACTGATGCAATGGCTCATACTTGTGGTGGTGGAAAAATATGTAATTTTCATAAACTAGTTAATATCTAACCAGATATTTTAACTCATAATGAAAAAATTTAAATTGTAATAATAATAATAATAATAATAATAATAATAATAATAATATGATTATTATTATATTTCTAAATTATTGGAACTATATCTTTCAAAAGTTTTATTTAAAGCAAAAAATACATTGTAGTTGTAAAGTTTGAATCAACCTACTATTGCATTATTTACATCCTCAACACGAACGATCATTATCTGAAAAGCTTCTAGATGTCCCTAATGCATCGTAATATAAATTACGCTAGCCTTTTAATAGACTCTGCTTTTTCCTTTTTACGTCGTGCTCCAGCAGTCATTTACACAGTAAAGTCGTTGCGTATACTCCATCAAAATATGTTGTGCAACTAATGTTAACACGTGATATTTATTTGATAATCTTCACTCTCACGACTGTGGGCGGCCAACATATGGAAAGGTAACTGTGATTGATCTGTATGATGAGTACAAAAGAGGGAGTTTGGGTATATAATGTTTATTAAGATGTTTCTTTCTAGACAGGATATAAAAAATGCGAAAGTATTTCTTCCAGGCTGGATCTTTTACGCGCTTTTTCATGTAACGTTATCTTTTACCGTCGGATCAACCAATATTGATCACTTATGTTGCATCACCTCTAATCGTACAATTTTTTCTCAATATTTTCTCCTCATTCGACCTTGGACGTGTGGACAGTTCGATGACATTGAGATTTGGCCTTTGCTAACGCCGGTTAATCGAAGAATTCGATTAATAGCTAAAACCCAAGGAGAACGGTACGAGTTGCGAAATTGTGAAAGAATAAATTTTACATTCATTAATGATTGTTATGTGTAGTAATCATATTATCATATTGAATTTATTTTACAAAAAGCATTTCCGCATTTCTGTCGTCTAATGATATAATAACCTGTTTCCTTAATGGATTTACATACATCACCAGCGTGAAATATTGAGATTGAAGACGCCAAAGGATCTGTTTCTGCTGTCATTGATGTAAATGAGCACTTGGTAGTCAAAGGTAAGCCATGCCATTATACGAGAAACAAATATTCCTAAGTCGATTTGTCTAAATCGCCATTGTATTAGGAGGATTATAACGACCGACATTTCAGTCTAAAAGACTTTTTAAGAGACATATACAATGGCGTTTGGTCCTTAGGATTCAAGTAAGTAACCCGATGCTGAAGACAATCCATATAATTTTAACGTTGTTGCTAACTAAATTCTCATATATTATAATTTGTATAACTGGTTTACTAGATCAATTGGAGATAATTCTTAAACTGGTCAAATGATGATTATCGACTGGAGAGAGACTTTTCGTAGATTGTGTTTGTGTGGTGAGTGATCATGGGAGAAAGGATGGAGACGGGTACTAGTTAATTGAGTGGACCAAATAAAGCCAGGTGTGAGGAATATTAATGGAATTGAATAAATTGAACAGGAACTCTGGTGGGTAGTAAACAACATACTAGGCAAGAGAAGCACGCAATAAGGGTTAATGGCATCGGCGTCCTCCATAAAAAATAGTTGGGCGGCGAGTACTTTAAGCTTATCCAATAGAAGATGTGGTAAGTACATGCGAGCTTCTTTAACTGAATAAACATACTGGGGCGTGATTGTCTATAGAAAAGAAGTAACGGAAAATTATTTGACTTCTTGAAGATGAATTTCTCATTGGATTTGCTGAAGGAGATTCATCCATGAAAGTAGCGCATAACTTGCATGTTCCACGGACTCAACCAGGAAAGCCTATGAAACTATCAAGTCTTTGCTCAATGAACAATCATCTTTTGGTGCTATATTTGGTGGTGCGGCTGCGATGGGCGATCTATCTATTTCCCACAACCGTGAAAGAAGCCCGGCCGATCGAATAGCGAAATTTCAGACACAGAACGACATGGTAAGTAGTTCTGTCAGTAAATATATTCCTATTTGTGTAAGATAGGTCTGTATTTTTGAGCGGAAAATTAGTTTTGGGCAATAAAAGATGATAACACAATTTTACAGGCAGACAGGCCTTGTAGTGTGAGCTACAGATAAGGAAATCGAAACGGAATTATGGTAATGTTTGGAAAATGTCTGTATTAATTATGATTAGGTCGAACTTCTCTTTCGACGTTCGCGCGTCACCCATTTAACAATATTATTTCAGATGCTGACCGTACCTCTTCGTTTCATAACTTCTAACACCAGAAATTCACGAACGTTTAATCAGAGTCGGGGTCATTTACCGTGTAGAAACTTTCAAACACGAATAGCTACAACGCCATTTCCGACATGATCAACGTTTTCTTAACACGTGGAATCGAGATACAGGAGGAGATTGTACAGATAAAGAGAAAGAAGATTTCTTCGAATGTCAAATGGAAATACCAGGATTAGGATTATAGAGGATGAAATTAGAAGAGACGGGGTACAACCTCTGAAAAAGAATGTAGGAGACCGTGAATATAGAATTGAGCTCGGGCTGACGAATGAGGAAGGTGATGCATTATGCATTAGGAAGGTAGCCTACGGTTAGAAGAAAATAGAACGAAGAGAACATGAAAATTTCAAAAGGGTATGAAAAGATGTGATCTTTGTCACATGTCACATGTGTAGATCGATAGCTCGGGAGAAAGGCAGTTATATTATTGAATAAAGAGCTTTGGTGTTGAGATTTGTGAAACTCCGAAAGGATCTGAAAAAGGGTTTAAGAAAAGGATTGACTAATACGCATGTTTATCTTAATATTCTTGATTCTGTCTAGGATGCCCGGTTCAACGAAATTAACCCAATTTTTACGTCGAGATAAATGAATGTAATACGGGAGCTTTAATTTTCGGTGAGTAAAAAATAGAGATAGATTGTTAGATGATGGCAAAATAAGAGGCGTTAGCCACATACTGTATCTATGTTTAGTAAACACACTTACATTTGTAGTGCTCTTTTCGTGTACCATCTCTTCTTGATCATAGTCTTTCACTTTGAAGTACGTACGCAACACTACACCAACTCGAATTATAGTTTCCCGAACGCTGGATTATTGCTTCAACCAGGTATTAGCGGGAGAGCTGCGTCTACTTATCGGAATCAGATCTTATCCATTGCCAGCATTGAAGAAGTTGTCAAAGTAGGACCAGTACCGGCAAATGATAATTTATCATATGCATCATTCTCACTGTGCGTATAAGTTTTTAACTGACGAATCAATATTTTGGTATTATTAATAGGCCTTAATATTAATTTGTAGTGGCTTATTGTGGGAACATTGGATGACAAAAGTAATCTGGCGACGTGTGCGTCAGTATGCTATGATTACAGCTTGTTTGATACGCTCCTTGTACGGGTATAATCTCATCATTAGACATCTGCTTTTCCTGCAAACGATGAGATAAAATGAATATAAAGTCTTTTATTGATACCAATGCTTGCTATTAATTAAAAAGGTAGGTGTAGTCCGTGATTGGTTATTTCTCAATTATTGTTATCTTAATTTATTAAGTAATGGTTTGGTCTATTTGTTATTTGCTTAGTTAAATAACGGCAGTTGGCATCAAGATTTTCCGTGGTCGATTTCGATGATGATGCGATGCTCCGCGTGGCGAGAAATGCTTACTTATGTTCCGTGCAGCTAGCCAACCAGGCGATGCTTTATGTACTACGAGTAAGTATTATTAGGAAATAGTCGCTGGATAAGCTGTTATGCTGTTTGCTATCTAAAGTATATGACCAAACTTATCTGGCTTATTTAATAGCTTTGCCAAGTTGTTAAGGCGTTATCATAGCGACTTGTTTAATGTAACTAATCTCACAATTTAATCTATTTATTTATCCACACTTATATAGAGTCAGCTAGCGGCAATACATAAGGAATATGAGGAGCGTAGAAATTATTATTTTTTTCTTTCTGAAAGAGTTCAATTAAAAGGATTTCCGGGGAATGAACATTATATTTTCCTTAACTCATTCTCAACAAGCATTACCATTAACAGGATGGATTTTTCTTCAGGGAATTTTATAGCAAGCTTCGTGAGTAGACTTGTCAAAAATTTTTCTTTTTATTTCATTGTTTTAGCAGAGAATTCATCAGCCTTTTTTTTTCTTTTTCAATAGTGCGCAACGGCAAGAGGCGACGTATAATCCGGAGTGCGGAATTATAATTGCTAGTTAGACGAAACTCTGCGCGAGCTTGAAACTTTCAATGCTTACGTGAATTCAGATAACCCGATTGTGAAGATAAACTTTGAAAGTGAGTTTTAATTTTCCGTACGTCTTAATGATAATTGTCAACTTATTTATTACATATATACTCGGGATACATATCATAAAGTCTATATAAAACTGGCATACTTTTTGGAAAATAGTTTCCATTTGCAGGAATTTCCTGTCCGTCCCATGGCTTAATAGAAATTCATCAAAGCCAAGTTTCCAGATTTTAACGCAACGGCTCGTCTTCGTGAGACTAATCGTGAATTGTTTAAAAGCACAAATTTTATAAATGCTCCCCGAAGAAATATGATATTTCCAACTTCTCGCAACCGAAAGCATCCGACGTCTTTGAAAGAGTGGATATTGTATAGATAAATTATCGTCGCGTTCCCATTTACTCTGCAATGGGTGACATAAGGTTGTTAATACATTCTTCCCAATGACTCCGTATACAAAAAATTTCAAAGAGCCTCCCCAATCGTTAACACTTTGTCGAAGGTGTACTTGAGAATTAATGCGCCCAAACCAAGCGATACCTAAGAATTACAACACAGCGGAAAGATATTAACGACATAGTCACGTATCTGTATAACACGTGACAATTGTTATGTTGGATCGTCTAATATTACAATAGTAAATAATTAACGCTCTTACCATATATCTCAGTTGGGGACTGGCCCCGTTCTATCCGAATCCCGAATGCAATCTCTTTTAGTTCATAAAATTTACCCGTTACACCGAACGGGAATACGTATTGGGAATGTAAGTTGTTAAAGGTAGATGAAATGTCTGTAAAAGGTTTAATGTGATTTTTTTGAAAACTCAGCGCAAGAAAGGTACGCTGCTGCATGCAGCAAAATTGGGATATGGTCTTTAGTCATAACAGTGGGGAGTTTTCCTCCCCCTAATAATTGAGGAAGTACAGACAGACCTATCCAGAAAGTGTGATCAAGGGTACGCTCCCGAGTCGCGAATTGAAAAAATCAGCATTAAGAGGTTGATTTTCATTTCAATGCAAGGACGGGATGGGATGTCTATCCCGGTATTAGCAAGAGTAGGAAGTATAAGAATCTTAAGTGTTAGGTTATAGTGAAAATGAAGGGTAGACTGGTGGAAGAAGAGACTATGCCGAGCGTCGCCGAATTTTCGCTCGTGTAATTTGCTCAGTTGGATGTGCTTGACACCACCGGCACCTGAATTGATAAAGTCGTATGTATGAGTCAGCCAGCTAAATCTAACTATTAACTAATCACATACTAATAAGCAGGGTTGATAAATTCTTAACAAGTTAGCCAAATGTCTATCAATCCTTACCTCTAGATTCGCAACAGCCCATACGTCGAAGAATCGAATATTATAAAGCATATAGATATAAGTGAAAGATCCGAACGATCTTACGGATTCGGTTATTAATTCATGGTCGATTTCTTCGGGGGCGTACGCCTAGCATGGGGGGATTATTTACACAGTGAACTTCACTTTAACGAAGTCGTCCGTTCCGCAATCGGTAATCTGAAAGATCGTTATTCTAAAAGTATTTCACGTGATTTTAGTCAATATGAATATCCAATAATAAAAATTGTTGATTTTATTATGGCGATCAAGACTATAATCATGAATGATTGTTTAAATTCTGTATTTAATGCCTCTTGTCGTAAATATAACAGAAGACTGTCAATGCTATTAATAGCTTCTGCTGACTTTTCTCATCCCTCCTCCTCCTCCTCCTCTTCCTCTGAATGTCCTTGAATAGTTGTTACAATTTTTCTCATAATGCGTGAGTCTAGTTTACCTTTATAAGTTTACGGAAAATACATTTGAATGATAGTATCCTCAGTCACCAACACTTTTTTAAAGATGCCCATAAGGATTTGGTGACTTACGGTTCGTAAAATCAGTGTTTTTAATGTGCCAAGAAAGATACCAATGTCGCAATCATTGTGTAAGTAGATTGGGAATTTCTATTAAGTGTTTCTGCTGTTTACTGTACCTTTTCTTTTTTGAACATGCTTTTATCATTTAGAGTAATGTAATATAACTCGTAACGAATGTCTTAATACGTAAACAACATTAGCCAATCCTTAATCCTCTCAAGTCTATTGATTACGATCATTGACAATGGAATGCCGTAGCAAGCGAGTGTGCTATCTGTGAGAGTTTAACCATTTACGTATACAACAATTTTCCTCCCCAACGTGGTATGAATTTATTGTCTCTCATTGTGAGTCGATGTATCAATCAGATTGAACGAGACTTACAGTGTGTTACAAAAGTTTTTGCAAAATAATATTTATCACTATGACACAACCGTTGTTTGAGTAATATGTAAGATACCTCGTTTTAAAGCTAAATGGATGTAGTTTTTATTGATATTAATTAAAATAAGACGCGTTCACCATTTTTTCAATAATTGTTTCACATCTCTTTCGCATTGACTTTATATAAATTTCTTAAGACATCATCGGGAATGGCATTCCATTCCTCAATCATAAAACGCTCTAATTTACCACAGTTTTGAGGCATTCTCTTTCCTACATTATTCTTACTAACCCAGAGTTTTCGATGGGGCTGAGGTCAGGACTGTTACTCGGCCAGCCAATAACTTCAGGGACATTTTCCTGAAGAAATAATTTGGCTAGACGGCTGGTATGTTTTGGATATCGGAGACATGTTTAATTAGTTGAAAATACATAAGTAATATGGTATACAAACATGTCAATTATAGTACAGATATTTTTTACGCAACGCAATTTGATACAAAATTGGACGAACTACATGTATTTTTGTTATGTCAATTTTTTTGCAAAAACTTTTGTAACACACTTAACACTGTAGATAACATATCAATTTATCAATCGGTCAAATTAACTCTTGATATAAAAATTTTTTTGAACTATCGTTTTTTGATGCAATTACATTGCCGTCATTTTAACGAATTTCATATCAATCTTCCTTCTTAATCCTGATATTACTTACACGTTCCAGTTTCCATCTGACATGTGATTCGGCAAAGAACTTCTTTGAATCCATTCGAGTTTCCTGTAATATCACCAAATTATTAACGACGGCTAATGCTGCAACACGCAATACATTTAGTTTGTATTATCAAATTGCATATATTTAATGAATGAGAATTATATCCATTTTGCAGAAAGCACAGAATAACGTTGCCCATTTATCGTTTCCTATTTGTTTGTCTGTATTTTTGGGAAAGCAGGTGCGTTATCAGTATCTAAAATAAAACCCTTTAAATTTTTTGTGACAAACCAAGCCTTTTTTTTTTTTGTAAATCTGAACGGACGCAATTTTATTATCTGCGGATAGATAAAGTGCTTGCGATAATTATTTGTTTACTAAGTTGAGTGTAGGGCAAACTTTGGTTTTTTGCTTTCACAGGTACCAGTGATCTAAAATAGGTCAATAAAGCCTTTTACGATAGCCGAGATCTTTTTACTCGCAGATTGTAAGGAAGCAATGTCGTCTCAATGGCGTTATTCACGAAAAATAATGTTCTGCAACACAAAAACCTGTTACACGGTTGCACATCAGGTATAAAGTGAGGCAAAATGATTAATTAGGAAAGTTGGAAAGTCCGGGTCTGCATATATCAAAAGCAATGACCAACAATGCGCTGGTGATAATTATAATGTACTAATATTGCAAATACGTGGTTTGGAATGTCGAGTGTGTAACAGTTGACGGTTGAGTTTTCTATTCTCTACGACACGACATATGGTATGCCAAGTGAAGACTAAATTATAATATAGACCACCAAGATGAAACGCAAGTCTTTTCCATTTGACGTTCGATTATTGTCTAGTGCTCGGGTATGTAACGCAAACCGTGTTTATTGCAACATTGTGACATATTAACATCGATGTCCGTAGCAGATTTGTTGGATAAAAAAGACAGTGGACATTTATCAATCCCTGGAGATGGTAAGATTGGAATGCGTATCGTAATTTCGCTAACGCAACGGTAATGTTAATATGTATATACTGATTATTTAACCTTTTGAAGTTTCTCTTTTTAACCATTTTCTCAATTCACGTGTGAATAATTTGCTCAACGAATATTAGCGATTGTCTGCATATTGCGAAGCAAAGTCGAAAACTATAATCTTGTTAATTATCGTGAGATTCGTTACATTAAACAAGCCGCTATGATAACGCCTTAACAACTCGGAAATGGAGCGTTTGTTTCTAGAATTTCAGGCAGTGTTTCCTTGGCAAGCTATTAAATAAGCCAGATAAGTTTGGTCATATACTTTAGATAGCAAACAGCATAACAGCTTATCCAGCGAAGATACCTATAATACTTACTTGTAGTACATAAAGCATCGCCTGGTTGGCTAGCTGCACGGAACATAAGTAAGCATTTCTTGCCACGCGGAGCATCGCATCATCGCATCATCGCATCGTGGTATGCAGAAATCGACCACGGAAAATCTTGACGCCAACTGCCGTCATTTAACTAAGCAAATAACAAATAGACCAAACCATTACTTAATAAATTAAGATAACAATAATTGAGAAATAACCAATCACGGACTACACCAACCTTTTTAATCAATAGAAGACTTTATATTCATCGTTTGCAGGAAAAGCAGATGTCTAATGATGAGATTATACGCGTACAGGGAGCGTATCAAACGAGCTGTAATTATAGCATACTGACGCACACGTCGCCAGATTACTTTTGTCATCAATGTTCCACAATAAGCCACTACAAAATTAATATTAATACCGAAATATTGATTCGTCAGTTAAAAACTTATACGCACAGTGAGAATGATGCATATGATAAATTATCATTTGGCGGTGCTAAACACCTGGTTGAATCATACCTATTTCTGCACCAAGTCGCCCATAACGGTCTGACACCAGTAACGCGTCAAGAAGGATGACCAGATTATACGTGCGGTTTACATGGCTTATCTTCAGTATCGGCACGGAAAGCTTAGGCCAAGTCTACACATTGTTATGACCCAATTCGGGATGATACACCTTTCTCACCACCAAAAGAAACCAGTCCAGGAATCAACAGTCTTTGCACCGTGCATTGTCGTCTGCGTAGAAGAATGACGAGCATGTCCACAATTCGCCGTCTGAAATCAAGTCACACAACAGCCCAAAACCCTTCTTTTCGTAAATTCAAATTTCAATTCGGACAAAACCCATAAAGCTTCCAAACTTGCAGCAGTTAATCTTGATCGGATTCCCATTTTTTGCTGCGTAACTCACTCCTAGTCAACCATTCCGTATCTAGTGTAAACTATGCGTGTACGCCAAACTTGTTAAACGACGGGTCTAGTACAGATGAGGAAGTCCGTATGTCTAATATGTAGATAAGCAGATTAACTTGCATGTATTTTGTTATTACAAAAAGTGGCTTAACGATTTTGGGCATTACCTATTTTCGATTGAATATATTTAGTAAGTTGAATAACATTCGTCATCGAATCACTGCATATATTGCTGCGCCTATTTTTACTGTGAGCATGTGAAATCGTCCGGCTCTTTGAACATTCGTAAGTCAACTAAATATACATCTTACACATTCTTTAACTCTCCTTGGTATTATCACAAGAACCAGGAAGGTTTCCCAAACTATCGCAACAAGAAAACTTCCACAACACCCACCCGAGCTCTCAGTATATATCCTCTCTAAACGCAATACCTTTCCCCAAACGCCCTAACATTGCGCAAACGCAAGCTCCGCATCGGTTTCAACCGAATCTATTAATTCGAGACGACTGCTTTTTGCAATAAACACGACGCAGACATTTTCAAACAGGAACACTCATGGACAAAATTTGGGCCTCAATTTATTGTACTGCGACTGCACTCTGCGAACGAGAGAGTCTTAGCAGGCATGTGGGAAAGGTCCCGTTACGATGATGCGAGTTGCGCTGAGAATTAGGAGAGTTTTGTCAGCTTGAACAATATAACAATGCACTGAACAATCTTAATAGATCGTTGACTATAAAGCCTGACGATGCAGTAGCGCTACGATTAATATTAAGGGGACTTCGAACAGTATAGCACATGCCATCAAACATTGAACCGAGGATTTCAAAAAAGGACCCCAAGGCATAATAAACGGGCCAAAATTTTGCCCTATAAACAATTATCTTCCACGGGCAATGGAACAACAATGGAGCTGTCTATCTGGCTCTGAAACAATATAACAGTGCATTGATTGATTTAATAAGGCGTTAGAAATTGAACCAAACAATGCATATGCATTTATTTGCTCAAATAGTTAACCAAGGAATACCCAGATATATTAACACCCGAGAATGTTTGGGTAATTGGAATAACGGGGTCTAATATGTAGATCCAACTTCACATCAGTGAAATAACTGAAGCAAGCAACACTCAAGCAAGCGACAGATATCTCATCAGCAACTGAGAAACAATTCTTAAACAAACAATTTAAATCACTTATCAACAACAAATGCAGATCTATGGCCAACAACTCACTCCCAAACTTTAGCTCATTAGCTCAAAGGCTTGGAAACTCCAGGCAAACGAACATTTACATTATTACACTGCTAAGGTCTGGAATTAATATTAATTTAGGAGATTTTACTTAAAATACTATTAATTTAGGAGATTTTACTTAAAAATACTATATGACATAATTTAATTGGTTTACTTGTAAAACTATAAACTAGAGCAATCTAAACACTTGTCATTTTTTTTGCACATTGTACATCTTTTAACTCAAGAAGCTCAGTTGTTGTCTACTAATACTAAATTCAAGTCTTTGCATCCATATCCATAATAATATAAATAAGCAATATTCAAATTTCATCCTAGCCTTCCGTTTGTTTTTATTTTTTCTAACATCAATCATAATAACAATGTGAATGTATTATTGCAATAACATTTTTTAATATTAAATAAACAAGAATAATATTAGATATCTTAACATGTTTTATTAACAATGTTACTATTATATATTACTGGTGACAAAGAAATTATTATAATGACACTATAAATAAAGAGATTGGATTTGTGACATGAGAAAGCAGGGTATAGTAATAGGTAAGAATTTTGGGGTTGAATTTATAATAGCTTTATATCCAGACAAAAATGGATTGGTAGATGTTTATACACTTTCTTGCCAAAAGTCTCTGGAATTCTTGTCAATCAAATAGTATAAGTAAAAAATATATATTTTTAATTCAAAAGCCATTTCCGCTTTTTCACTGTGTCAAGCAACAATAATTATAATGTTATTTTGAAGCTGATTGTATTTGTCAAAAAGTGATAATGTGTGGAAGGGAATATTCTATGAAGCTAGTAATAGTTTGATGAACATCCCATCAGTCTTATACCCATGGATAGTTGTCTTTCTAATAGGCGTTATTTTATGACTTTTTACTGTATTAGTATTAGTATGTTAGATGAATCCAATGTCTCATTTATAATCGAATTTATCTGTTATGGATGCACCTGTCACCGGTTTTCTTCGCGAGGCGGCTGCGTCCCCTCACCGTGACAATAGGGCTCTGTAGTGTCGATGCTTAGTGA
>CAJVPJ010000986.1:0-13698 GCA_910592205.1 Paraglomus occultum | reverse complement strand
AAATGCACCACACGGGACTACATCGGAGTATTCCACATGTGGAGCAGAAGCCATATCGAGAATAATAATGGTAAAAGGATTTACTAGCAACCATATAATAGTTGTCTTCGTGTTTGGTGAATCCAATAATGAGTTTGTTGCGACCCTCAAGCCATTCGGAATATCTTCCAAAGTTACTGTCATCGTTATTGTACTCATGTGTTGGAAGTGAGTATATTCTAGCAAACTCACTCACAAGTGTTGGTGTACATTCTTCATCTCTTCCAAGCAGCGTTATTGTACAATAATAATCTGGTGTATCATAATCAATACCGGCACGAATAGCACTGTAAACGTTGTCAATTTGAGTAGGCTTTACGTTGGTGATTTCCCGGTAAGGAATCCATTCAAGGTAATGATCTTCATCCAAATAACAGGATTGAACCAAATCGTCTATTGCTGGGTTATTAACAGTTTCTGATGCCAACGACATAGTAACAGGTTGAATTTAAAGAGAATTTTTTCCAAGTTGAACAAATGTTCGTTCTTTAACACTTGTGTTACATCGCACATCCGCAGGTACATCGTTTTACCATTTACATGTGAGACAATACGGGGTATTGTATATTGTAGCCATGGCCCCTGTTTAACAAATTAAAAGGCAACGTTCATAATCATTTGTCACTGTTATATTTATCCCTATAACAGACGCAATAAACACATATTTTTTAGATACAATAATAGAAACCCTTCTTAAGCTTACGAAAGTAGAAAAAACGTTCCGCTCTGTATAGTTTAGCCTGCGTTTTAAATAAAACCGTCAACAGACTAACACGGTCAAATATACCTTCCACATCGCATTATAGTGTTGGGCTGACTGGTTGGGCCTTGTTACACGATACGAAATCGAATTTAGAACAAAATTATGTGGGCTGGTGCTATTAAAAAGCGGTTGTTAATAGGCCTGTTCCGTTCCAATTTGTGCCGATCCCTGATTGGCGGATTAAAATTCACATGATGGGAACGAATGGGAACAACAAATATCCTCATCCCACACACGTTTCATTAATAAGCGTAAAAAATAAAAGGTTATGTTGCGCAAAAGGGTTCTAATGGCTTTTAGAAATATATATATTTTTTGTAAAGAATAACACTTGAAATCTTGGAGTGAAAAGAAAAACAACGGAACGTGGAAACGCGAAATTTGTCCTCAATTCTCACGGTTTTTTGATTGAATAATATAATAGAGTTGGCCAAGTCGGTGGCCTCATCATAAGTATCGACACTACGGACTATTGTCGCGGTGAGAAAATGCAGCTGCCTCGCGAAGAGAACCGATGACAATATCATTAGCGTTTGAATGATTATATATCGCCATAAAATCCACAACCGTCTGTAACAAATCAGGGAATAAGATGGCTTCTAGTTCGGGATTATTAAAACAAAGGGGTATTTGACGTTCATTTTCATCTTGAATAAATTCTATTGCTAAACGAGAGTAATGGCATCCTCACTATGTATTTCGTCAGGTAAGACATATGAGGCACAACTACGTCTGACGGATGTACGGGAAAAGGAATGAATTATTTTCTAAAATATAGGTTGCTTGAGGCCAGACAATAAAAGCGGATAGATAAGAATTATTTTGTTGCAGCCAGTCGCAAGCATAACGCAAGGGTGCCAACAATTGTTAGGACAGGACAAATCAGCATTTTGCAGAAATGCGCCAATAATGCCTGAATAGAAAATGTTCTTTTGTTTTTGGAATAGCCCATTTGACCGACAAGTGATCGATATTCCACAAAAACATTTGCACCAGTAGAACGACCCAAACTGGTGTGTAAGTAGATAGGAAAAATTGAAGTATTGGGGCAAGTGTTAAGCATGTTCGATCCATCACAAATTGCAATTTTTGCCGGGGTTATTATTTTGACTATCCATATTTGCAGATTGCGTGGATAATAAGCGTAAACAATAACAGAAAACGCATGGAAATTGAGCGTAACCCTCTGCATAAAGTAAGTTTGTCGTTCAATATGTGGTGTTTGAAGAATCATAAGTCTGTATTTCAGATGATGGAATGGGAGGTAATGATAACATAAATCGATGGTCATTAATAAGAACCATGAATTAGTACCATTATAAAAACCATTTCGTTTTCTTGAAGAGAATCGACGGTAATATATGGAAGACATTATTTTTTTCAAACTAATAAATAGGTAACACTTCCTATGAAAGCAAAAGCAGCATTTCAAATATTAGTAAATAACACGTAATTATTAATGAGCAGTACTGAGCCGGACAAAAAACTGTTCACACCTCTTCTGCGAGCACCAAATATCGAAAATGATCGGATTACTCTTGGAGTGCGTGACTGAAGTCTAAAGTTGTTCAGCGCAGCAATCCAGTGCGACGAATAGCTGTATGGAGCATTTTATATAACAACCGAGGACAAAGAAATAAAAATATACTTTTTGTAGAGGGAATTGTCGGTCTTTTGTCAGTTATTGATAACGCAACTAAATAGTGATATTATTAATGTAACTCTGATTTAAATGTTATTAATACGATACGTTAACCACGCTGTTGCGATTATAACAATACCCTCTATCAACGGAATTTTTAGGATGTCGGGTAGTGATTACACTCCAAGCAGAATGCATAAAGAACATAAATTAATGCTTGAGGCAGCAAAAAATGCCATAGAACCTACACAAAGTTTAGAAATGAATCATCATGCACCAGTGTGTGATAATCAGAATGTTTTTGGATTATTATTATCACATCGCAAAAATAAAAATGGGTCAGAACATTAATACGTAACATTAATACGTAACATTAATATGTCTCAAGTAAATCATATAAGAAAAGTTCTAAATCTTGAATAAGAATCATCAAATAATAATAAAAACGGGAATCGTTTATCATATTAAATATTTTGTTTTGGGGCAAATATTAATATGTTTTTCTGAATATGATTATATTACAAACGTATGATTGTGCTGCACCGTCTATATTTCATTCAACTGATGTGATGAGTTTACTCATATTTCTTCTTTTGGTATGATGTGACCAAGTTTCTTTTCTTTCCATCTTATATATCCATCATAGACGTGTCCAATAATATTAAAAGTCAAGACGATAGAGCTCATTATCAACGACAGGAATGGAATAATGTCATATGAGACTGTTAGATATCTATACAGAACCTATAAAAGACAGCAAATTTAAATGTCACCATCTAAAAATTTGTATCATTTGATTAACCGTCTTTACATGAGTGGGCACTCCTTTACATATACATACCTGAATAACCAATTGGGGAATATCTTCAATAAACAGATTCAATGTACTACCCCAGAAAACATAATTCACTGCTTTCTTTGACAGAGGTGCAGAAAACATCTGCCAACCAGCAAACTTGGATCCAAGACATGTGATAACTTCAATGTCAGCACTTGCTAGTAGAGTGAATATTGAAGTTATTCTTACATTCCGGCTGAACCATTCTTGAAATTTAGTATTTTTACTTAGTTCAGCCATTAAGATCGAGAATGCCAGGGCAGAATTGAAGGCAATAGGAGCTATTAAGAAAGCTATACTGAAAATAGAACAAAGTGCATAAATTAAAATAACGAATACAACTTGATCGCCTGTATATGTATGATACATGCAATAATTGTAAAATAGCATAGTGATACCTTGGCATATATAATTGCGGGACGTTCCTTGCATTTGTAAGTACAAATGTTATATCAAGACTCAGGTCTACAAGTATTAGTGTAAGCTTTACGACAACAAAACTTTGACCCTGAAATAAAAAAAGTTTCGCATATTTACTAACATTCATCACATAATAAACATCATTAGCATCAAATGCATGCAGGAAAACTCACCTCTGGATACTTCCGTCTCGCGAAAAAGTATATTACTGATAATATCAAGAGACCAGCAAATAATCCGATTAGTTTAACCTTGTAAGTTTCCCACAAATTGGCTAGACGAGTTTCATAAAATTATGTCAGTTTTCATTCACTATAGCATTGAAACCGTAGTTTAAACCGTGTAATCACATACCGATAGGTGAAAACCCATAAGTTTCATCAAGATAACTGGTGGGATACTCCCGTGAAAATGCATTATAAGCTTTATTCCTAATTAAATCATCAAGATCATCAATAATCTGCTGTACTGTTCTCTGAGACAAATCCTCAGTTGACTTGAGCGTGATTTGAAACAATATCTGATCTGGTGCATCAGGGTCAGGTTGATTGCGTCTGCTGGTTGTTATACGTGATGGATCAATGGGGATGAGCTCAGCGAGCTTTGCAACCATGGCGTCTAAGAAAGAGTTCTTGTCATCAGTAAATAATTGTTCAGATGACGTTGCTGATGTCAACCTTAGAAGACCCGTCGTGGTTTCTATTTACGTTCATTACAGAAAAGACAACTATCAGTTAGGGGTATATGTAAGCATTCATATATTATAAACGAGCATAATACTTTACCTGTATATTTATATTTTCCGTCGGTTTCACTTGAAGCTAATAAATTAAAATACACGGTTGCTGGTAAGCAGGCGGATATTCAACGATTAAAACTATTTGTTAATGCATACCTCCATAGTACACCCAATTTCCTTTCGTCACTCCGGGAAGTGGTTGTCCCAAACTCTTACTCATTACAAAATTGTTATCCACAATAACATCATATGTAGCACCAGGTTGGTTGAAAGTACTCTTGAATATTTTGCATGTTACAGCTGAATCGTCTAACGTAACAGAACAGAAATTAAAATCAGATTTTGCATTGAAACTCTGCCTGAGAATAGGATTTTTGTCTGTCGTTTGATAAATTGAAATGTTTTGTGTCGAAAGAACGATTTGATCCCTGAATATCAGTGTAATGTTTGTAGTGTCTAAAGACACTGATGAGCCTAATTGCGGAATTGATGAATTTACAAGAAGATTGTTGAATCCAGCATCTGAAGTAAGAATATGGTGATTATTGAAGCGTTGGAAGTAAGTATTGCAGGTAGTTAATAGTTATATCTATTACCGTAATAGTAGTTACTAACCTTCAGGCAATAGTTTGGGAAGCTGTAGATAGTGTACGACGAGCGTTGAATCGCTCAACCACGACTGATTCACATAGCGATCTCCCATCCACAGGGTGTTATTGGGAAATATGGCATAATCGCCGAAATGACTATGTGGCATGCTCCAATTATCAGTTGGATCTAACTCAAAGGTTGCTATAGTTGTCCCATTATTAGCTTTGACAGTCACGTTATGGTACGTTCCTTCGGCAATCCTAATCGTGTCTAGGAACAAAAGTCCGCCATAAGGCAGCTGCCGTATTCCATTCATTTGCTCTTGAGCAAACCAGTTATCAGTCAATATCACGTTGACACCAGTTACAGAACCACTTGACAGGAATGCCACTTTCACGTAATCACAAATACCGATAGTGGTTCTGTTACCATCAATTCTAGGAACCTCTATAATGCAAAAATATCCTGTTCCATCAGCAGCTACTTCGCACCCCACTACAGCTGTGTTATAGGTTGGGTTGGGGCTCTGCCAGATTGAATGAGGCGTGTCGAATTGTAACGTTTCGGGTTGCCAGAATTCAACATATAAAAACCATTGCGGAATAGAGTGGAAGGTGTGTGGATCTTCATAGTTAAGTATGTTTTCTAAAACGGCTATGCCATAACCGCCTTCCGTAGAGGGAAAAATTGAGAAATCGGACAGGGCGTTGCCATCATGTCTCGTGATACTGCCATTGTACAGTTGGGTTATTTGGCCCGTGCTATTGCTATTTGGTAATAGTAGGAAATGAAACGTGGGTAATTAATTGTAATTGCCCCAAATTTATACTCACGGCGCACTGAAAATTTTCCACTGAACTTCACCAAGAACCTTTGTTGCTACAAGAAAATCCTTGTCTGGATTGACGTTGGTTTTTGCATATAGTTTAGAATTAGTGTCGATAGGACCATCGGTAAGCGTCACGCTATCCAGGAATACAACATACATTACTATTAATACAAACACAGCAGCAATTTATCAAACTCACTTCTCATTCATTCTAACCAATACCTTTGTAATACCTGGCCACTCCAATCAACTAACATTCCTTGCATAATTTTGTCGTCGTTTGCCTGCGCTACTAACATGTATCCGTCATTGAGCGGGTACGCATGCGGTTGGTAGTTCGTAAAATTGTATGTTGGTACAGTAAATTTGGTCAACGTCCCATTTTGATGTAGCAGACGAATATACAAATTATTTTCATATTTCAATGAATCATTAATATGTAATTGCATCAACCCTGTGCCATCAGGGTACGTAAAGCCATTATGACCATCGAAGAACACAAGATTATCGTTGTCTTCGTACACTGAAGAATTATCATCAACAGCCCAAACGCTTGGAAGAAAAACAAAAATAAGAACGAACAGCAAGAGAAGCAAGAGATAGCGGAGTTTGTTAATCATTATAATATAGGATAGAAACCTGACAATGAAAACCGAACTAGAAAAATGGTGCTTTTATTGACTTCATTGTTCCCTTTCCTGAGTTTGGCAATGTTTTTCATTATTTGGGAGGGGGCCTTTTTTTTCTGCCGATCATCGCCGATCACTTGCCGATCACTTTGGTGAAAAAACGCAAACTTCAAATCCCTAAGGTTTTTGAAGGAAGCAAGCTATGCTCATAACAACTATACCAATACCCAGTATAACATTTGCACTATAAGAAAATGTGGTTATTTTTTAATAAAAAAAATTTAAATAAACAAATTTTCACATTTGAAGGAAGTAAGCTACGTTTATAGAAACTGCGCCAAATGCAAGTGATCGGTGATGATCGGCAGAGAATATGGCTTTTCATATAAGAGGTCCCCTATGTTTGTGATACTCCGATATCTATTAATAACGTTCAATGTCGATCTCAATAAATTCTAGTAAACAACAGTAAACAACGTTAAATAATAATTGGGAAAACGGGTATTGACCATATAAAGGGAGACAATAAAAAAGTGAACAAAATCCTAGTGGCACAACGTGTTTCATTGCAAAGATCTTCTGGCGAAACTTTCAATTTACAACTTTTTGGCGGAATAGGAATGGCAACAAGTACGCAGATCGGTAAAGTGCCTTTTCGGTCGTTCGCGTAGTTGGTTGGATCGAAACTTCCGCTTATTGAGCTATTAGTTTATCAAGTTTTCTCAAACTCTTTTCGGCTTATAAGGTTTGGAAACGGTGAATAATTACTGATATTACGAAGAAGTACAGTATAATGCGTGCACCTACAGTCAAACCTGGTTATAACGTATTCGGCTGGACCAGAGAAAATATTTTTTTATAACCAGAAATTCTTTATAACCAAGGTCACTTTTATAGCGAAGATTATAATTATCTATAATTAGGTTCATTATATTCAAATTGCTAGAAGCCAATGCTAAATTATTCTACCATATTGATTAGTTTATATCCGACGCCTCTAACAAACTCATAGAGAAAAATATCGCATATTTATTTTTTATTTCTAATTATTAAGGTAACTGCGTCTGCACTTTTTTAGACATACTGTATTCTTCCGAATTTAAGCACCACTTTTTTCCTAGTGGTGCTTACATGATTTTTGTACACCATACTAATATCGCATCTTTTCTTTACACAACGTCAACGCTAAAAATTTAACGCTCATCGTATTCTGCTGCTGAAAAGCTTAAAGTAATGCAATGGATGGGTCATAAGACAATTTATTTGGATATAGATAGTGATTTAGCTGATAATTTAGAGAGGAAAAATTAGAATAAAAAATATAATAAAAAATTTTTTTGCATAAATTTTGTGTGGCGCTTAAATTCGGAAGAATGCGGTAAGTTTCAGTAAAGTTAAACCCGTATTATATTTGCTAAAGTCATGGCTCCTGTATTTTCAATTGTATTAAATGATAAATTTAAACAATAGAGGGAGGAATGTATTAATTTTTAAAGCCTTTCCTATAGCTGCTGCTCTTTTTGTCACTAATAAAATTATTACTAATATCCAAGGTAGTCAAAGAATGGCAGGTTTTCAAAACTCTTGCTAAAGCAACTGCTCCATTATAATTATCATAATATTGTTATACAGATATCCAACCGAGTCAAAGTAAAATTTAACTTTAAAGCGTCTGTTAAACCGTAGCTGACTCTCCGATGTCGATAGCGCACACCATCCAACAATTTAGAGAGCATTAGCACTTCACACGAAGCCGTCTAACCGGTACACCCAATATTAATTTTATTGCTATTAAATCCAGAGAAGTCAAAGCGGAGTTTAATACTAATTATAATGCATTTGCCAAAGCATTGGTCCTGTTAAAAGCGTTGATGACTTTTTGTTTGTAAAGTTTTTGCTAACGCTGTCGCACCAGTATTTCCAATCTCATTATTGTCAAGCCTTAATTAAATGCACCAAAAATGAATTATTTGCCTCTAGAGCTTTAGATAACACAATTACTCGATTGTATTATTGTACAAGAAACGCAAGGTAAATTGGAACTCAAAAATTGTTGTCATCTCCAATATTATTTTTGTCAAGGTCTAAAATTGTTAGAAAATTTATATCATATTTCTCAAAATTAGCATTCCAGTCCTGGTTAAGTAAGTATTTCTAAGATTGAGAGTACTCAGCAAAGTGTGCAATTTTAAAGCCTTTGCCAGGAGTTTTGCTTCAGTGTCTCCAATTGCATTGCCACTAAGTTGTAAGAATGTTAAATTCAAGGGCGCATATTATTTTGCATACCCATCTTTTATTGCAGCCAGAAACTTCGAAGCTTTCAATTTACGTTGACCTTGAATGAGTTTTGCTAGCTCTCGTTTGCAGGAGAAATTTCTGTGTTTAAGTTTCAGCAAGAGTTTGCTTACAGACGCTAATAGTAATCTTTTGTAATTACCAGAGCAAGTAAATTTTTTTAAATTCTTAAAAGACGTATTAGCGTTAGGTAATGTGAAGAGGCTTACGTTGTCATTAAGTGCAACAAACTTGCACTTTAATGTAACATTAATACAATCAATTTGTGAGTGCAAAATAACTAGTTTGATAAAGTAAGGGATAAATCAAATTTGTCTTTTGTTATTTCGTGTATATTAGTATTTTTTCCGTAGTATTTTTGCAGATCCAGCATATTTAGCCAATGAATGATATATGAGTATATTTAAACTATCTACATCTAATATTCGAACAATGTTAAGATAGGATAACATTGGCGGTCTGCTTCGAACTGATATAAGTGTTATGGTTGACGGTTTTGGGAATGAAGCGATAAAGTTAGCATTGAACACTTGTGTACGGAGGACTTCCCTTTTTAGTAGTCAATGTTGTTGTTTGGTAAAACAGTTTACTAACGTTAAGGATAAAACGATCCGACACATTTTATTAACAATAATATTGACTCAAGACACAAAAAACTGTGAGTTAAAGTGAGGCAAAGACATTATACAATGTTATACACAGATATTTAAATTAGCTTTGCAAATTACTTCGGAAGTTGCTGATAAAGACTTATCTTCAAATGAATGACAATTTCTATAAAGTTTATATCAAGACATTATCCCTCACAACAATCGTTCTAGTTGGATTTGAAGAAAAGATAGGAAGTGCGGCCTAAACGTTAAACCAATTTTTGCTAATAATTGAGTTTGATAACACTGTATTAAAAAGATTGTATAACATTATTAGTTTGCATTTCCTTTTTTTCCTGAAATTCTTGAAGCGATTGATGAGCATTATAATAATGCATCTATACTAAGGCCCTTAAAAGTTAATGTAACTACTGAGAGCCCCAACAGTATGATTAACTTAAAAAGTTTCCTTTCTTGTGCGGATACATTATTGCGTGTAACCTAGAAGAGCTTCAAATACATTACAACATTTTTGGTTAAAAACTCTAAATAAAGTGTATATGCAGTGCGTTTGACAACACTCCTGGTTCAACACATAAGTTTATTTCGCATTTGAAGACAGCGGTAAGTTTTGGTAACAACGCCGCCAAAAAATTGTGCAAAAAAAATATCATTATGTTGGATCGAACGATGATTAATATAGGAATCTTTTGGAAAAAATCTTTAATATTAATGAATATTATATGAACGTTTACCGAGTGTGTTCAAAATACCCAAACTAAATAAAGTGATGGCGACAACAGCATGTTAGTCACATGTTTCAATTGTACGGATATACATTACCGATAATTATGAAAATTAAAAAAATTTTTTAAAGTGCAACCTCAAGATATAAAATTAAAATCAGCAAAAAGTCAATACGAAGTAAATTCCAATATTTAAACAAATTAATTGCAAAAACTTTGTGCGTATTAAGTCTATCGCTATTGATAAACTTTTGACACAAGATGGGTTCACATAATGCTCGGTGTCATTAGATCTGAGAAATCTTCTAACTACTGGATAACCTAAGGTATTGCATAGCGCAGAATATTTCCGATGTAATTCAGTTGGGCAAAAAAAAAGATTTAAAATTAGATAAAAATCGACTAGCGTCAATGCAAAATATTTTTAATCCCTTGGAGATTTAATTATTGTTCATATAAACTAGATATATTTAAATGCAGATTGATTTAGATAATAAAATTTAACGGAAAATTTTATCAGTGGTATTTACAGTCGAACCCGTTATACCGAAGGCACGGGGGAGTCATATATGATTCGTTATAACGAGGAATTCGGTAAAACAAACACTCTCTTTGTAACGAAGTCTAGCCTAAAATCAAGTAATGTTCGGTATATCGAGGCTTTTGTAAGCAATATTTATTAGTTGCAAAATATAAAAGAAGAAAGAATCTATTCTGGATTACTTTTTGCTTGTAACATTATGTAATTCCACCTTCCTTTTCAATGAACAAAAGACTTTTGAGCTCATTCTAAATAAATTCTTTCTTTTCTATCATGGCTTTAGTACTTTTTGAACTAGTTTTAAAGCGGTTATGGCATCTTTAGTCAAGACAGTGGGAAGACATGGCGACCATATTGCTGTTTATGACCACAACACTTATGAATCGTAGGACAAATTTTATAATTACTACAACCAATCACCATGCTAAATTTTTGTGTCATGTGATAAAAAGCGACTAGTACAATATACAAAATCCTGCAACCGAACTTCGGTAACGGAATAACGAGGTTTACTATTAAAATTCGTAATAACGATCAAATTTAAATATTAAAAAAAGGGGAAGTAACTCTTGCTTCGGTATAACAAAAATTCGTTATAACGGGGTCCGACTGTATCTATTGTCAAGCGCTTTTAATACTGACAATACGACAATCGATAACATAGATTTAGTCATCTTTGTACTCACTTGTGACGCAATAATAATACAAAGCAGCCGTTTATTAATTGCAAACAATACACTGAACGGCGTTTTTATAAAAAAAAACCTGGTGTTTCGTTTGTCGCTTTATACGATGAACATAGAAGATACGATTGCATACAATATATTGACGCAATACAAAAAATTCAATTGTTATATTCGACAGAATCTGTAAATTATACAATGAAGTATGGTGCAAAACGTCTATACTCGGCAATCACGTGATTGTTTCAATTTTTAATTGACCAATAATATCGTATCGTATATGATTACATCTTATTCTTGTTCTTTAAAGCCCTATAACTTTTTACACAGATATTATTTTTAAAATTGGATCGGTAACTCTGTAGAGCTTACTGTGAAGAACAAAAGTGCCAGTCAGATTCTAAAAATAATATCTGTAATAAAAAGTTGAAGGAGTTTAAAGATGCATAATAATTCGGATAGTCCGTACCATATTTAGTTCGATCTATCAATTTTAACCAATTATATGCTACTAATACGTTGTTTCAATTTCGATCAAACTTATGGATTTTAAAACCCTATAATAATAACTTTTTACACAGATGTTATTTTTTAAATATGACCGGTAACTTACCGTGAAGAACAAAAGTACCAGTCAGATTTTAAAAATAATATCTGTGTAAAGGTTGAAGGAGTTTAAAGATACCTAATATGTGATTGTCGAGTATAGACGTTCTGCACCATAGACGAAAAAAAAGAAAAAATCAAACTTTTGAAAATCTGATGGAAAAACTGTAAGTATACAGTATACTGTATTACAATTACATATCGAACAACGTTGTAATTAACTTTGATTACATCAACAACTTGCAAAAAGCTAGAACGTAAGCTAAAAACATACGACATACATGTATCTAAACTTTATGAAGACATCCAAGGACGCAAACTTCAAAAAAGAGCAAGAGTTAAAAAAAAGGCACATATTAAGGTATTAGAAGATCAAATAAAAAAGACCGATAATTATGCGCAAATCTGTAATAATTAAAAATTTATTTTAACCAAATATATATCTTACTCGTTTTTTCTATAGAAAAAAAAACTTGAAAGCTTTTGTAAAGCGCAAAAATGAGTTAAAAATTTTTTAGCACTTAAATATTTAATCTTAATGTCTATTAGCTACAAAAAATTCAAGCAAAATTTCTGGCAAATGCATCGGTATCGAAAAATAAAAAAGCGTTGGATTTGGAAAAAGTGAGCTTATTTACTAGCACACCCGCAATCGTTATTTTAACTTGGCTAAGTCTCCAGACAAATTACTGCTCAAAGTCTCTTCAAGAAGCGACGCAAGAGAAGCTGGTAAGCAAACGTTATTTGGTTGAGCTCAAAATTGTACAACAACTAACGATAACTTATTCTCTAGCCATTTAATATAATTATAAATTAGCATCAGGCTTATTTTGAAGAACTAAAAGCAATACTTTCCAGAGTATGGACAAAATTGCAGATTTACGAGTAATTGTTACCAGTTATTTACAATTATTTAACAAATGCAGATACAATATGCGAAAACAGAATGCTCGAGACCTGCCCGCAAGGGCATCAACATTTACGAAACACAAAAGGCTTAGTAAGAGAAGTTTTCCAATTCTTAGACAGACTAAATTACCAATCCAATAAACTATTTTTAATAAAAATTTAATTTATAATTAATTTTAACTACTGTATATTTGAACGCTCATTGAGTCAATTTTATAATTAACTCGGGCAATGACTGTGTCTGTGTAGCAAAAATTCTACCGCACGCGTTTTTTGATACTACTAGCAATCATGTTTGCCAATTGTGCGAATTGCAGATGCCGTTTGCGGAATCACTAGGTTCAGTATGTCAAAATTCAAACCAGAATACTGAAGATGAAGAACTACCTCCGTTTAGGTTGGTAGCCTCTAACAACACATTACGTAACTAACCTCCCAATATCAAATGATTATTGATACAGCTGTCACTAATTACTTTCATGCCAGACTTAAAGTACATTCATTTATCATTGTAGTCAAAAGACAGTTCATTACATTCAACATATATTTTCAGTCTCTACTACTACAAGAAGCAATTCTGGATCACGTTTGTTCTTTGCGAGGTGTCAAACAATCAAACAATGCACTATTATGACTACAGTCGACACTCCCTAAATGCACACCTTGTGCGATGCCGTGCATTTGGAGAACAATGCACTTAACACATTCACGTGATAACAAGCGTTATATTTTCGGCGCATTATAATTTATTGGTCTAAGCGTTGTACTAACATTTTTTTTTCTCTAATATACCTTTCTAAAATGTTTGCACACTTCAATTGATCTTTCGTATTTTCTT
>CAJVPJ010000985.1:0-13713 GCA_910592205.1 Paraglomus occultum | reverse complement strand
TCTTGCAAACCCTCTTCAACTAATGTCCACAACTCTTTGTATCCTAAATTTGACACTTTTAATGAATACTTCCCCTCGCGTATGCTCCGTCCAAATTTTTGAAAATCCCGACTGTTATATTGTTTGATCTCCTCCTTAGTCGTAACTTTTGCCGGAACATGTTTTTTAATGACCACAGATTGTGACGAGACTGATTCTACAATGTAGGCTGTTGATGAGTTGCTATTGCGATTGGGAAGCCTGTGTAATATTATCTAAAAAATTGTACATTAGAGTTAGCGAGATACTATAATATAATGCATATCGTATGCATATTCTTACGTCAAATCCATTATTAATGTCAACGCTTCTTTGTTGTTCCTGATTCTTTGTCACTTTCAGATTAAAGCTCCTATTGCTGCGTGTTGTTCCACTAAGACCGGTTTGAGGATGTTGCCATAAGAAGTTTTTCAGGTCGTCATCGCTCATTAGGCAGAATTGGTGATTCGTCAGTTTAGTCAAGAACCTATACAATTATAGATAGTAATCTTAATAGTGGAGCAAACTGATATTGGAAACTTTTTGGTAACAGAGATCAAGTACGTGCCTATGAAGATTTGTCATATTTTTCTGTTTGTTCACTGATTCCTTTTCCTCATAGCAACCTTTCTCCGGCCATAAAATTACAAAGCCCAAACGTGGCTTGATAAAAAGTAGATAGAGACCAGTTGTCAATGAAGTACCGGCAAGAACCTGATCGGAATCTCGCTCAGACTTGACAAGTTTATCATAACTATGTTACGAATAGAGATAAGCGTAAATGTACACGGAACATAAAGATACATACAGATACTTATCGATATATGTTACTAACCTGTCTTGATTAATACAGTTGCTCTGTAACAATAGCTTTAAAATGAGCTCACGGTTCCCGAAGCATCCAACAAGGTCGAGATGTTCTTTCCCCAGTTTTTCAAAGCGTATATCGGCGATGGAATGATAACTTTCGGGAGCCAATGCATTGCACAAATTTTCCAAATCTGGCGGATGGATAATAGCTTTATCCACTACATTGTAGGAGAAATCATCATAAAATCAGTACAATGTGTAGTAAAGCGTGGATCGCATGCGTTATGAAAAATATATTACCTGTCCCAGTTGTGCTTGTATCCGAACGCAATTCGATCAGTCGGTACAAATTTTTAATAATTGTGCCATCTGTTCCACGCCACGCAAATTCTCCATTCGTGTCATCAAAGCCATTTAAGGAGCGATCGCCGTTTGAGGGCAAATAATTAAAATTGGGCAGATCGTCAGACAAAGTTAAAGTGTCAGCTTTTCGAAATATAAAAATAATATTAAAATTTTAGAATAGTGTTAGTGTTAGGGTTTATCTGAGATCAGTCTAAACCTTTGAATATATTTACAAGGGACAAACTCTGTAGAGACTGGTAGCGTCGTTGAGCCGTTGGTATTTCCTGAATTTTCAGTTTCATGAGTTGTTTTTAATTCGGTGTTTTCAGGTACACGCATGTCGCTGTTTACACTATTTACTTCTGAAAATATAGTAAAAATAAATTAGTTTATCAACTAATATACTACCAAATACAAAGACATTTTTTTGAGCGTACCGTCAGCATGAGAAGTTTCTTCCGTAAACTCCATGTTTTTCACAACACGAGTTTTTTGGTTCAAAAAGTTTGTCGATGGGGGCTTTTATTTCTAACGGTTTCCTCTAGTCAATGACGACTTATCAACCTTATCATAAACACTGTTCTTCAAAACGGAAAGCCGTACGAGCACAATAAGGGAAACGTCCACATTATCCGTCCAAATTAAGTATGAAAATAGCATTATATTTAACACAAAAACTGTCCATGTACGAGGTTGTGATGTTTTATAAAAGTATTTGTCGCGACCCCTCCACTCGATAAAACCTAATTATTTGCAAAACGCAGACTCACGTTTTTGTAGTGGCTTCGTTAATACGTTTTACAAAGCCTTTAACAGTGTTTCTGAAATTAATACATTCTGCGAACATATTCTTGTCGTGTTTATTTATATTAATAATAAAATATTTATCCGCAGTTAAATTTAGGTAATAGTATGGTTTATGACCGATGATTGGTTGATATTATGCAGATCACGTAAAAGCGACACGCTATTGAATCACCAATTTAATGGTAACAATAATTTCGTGCTTATGACGTCCTCATCCCAAAATGACAGACTTGCAATGCATTGAAAATTAATGGCGAATAGATTGTCCGTTGACATAACATTTTTTTTTGTTTTAATAAACCAAGATCCATTGAGGGTCAATGGAGTTGATCAATTAGGGTTCCATTGACAACAAAATTCTCCCATTGGTGTAACATCGAGTTGCAATTGACCGGACCAATTGAGGGTCCATTGGAATTCAAATGCATCTCTTGTGTATTTTTAGTTATTTCTTTTCTATAATTCACAATAAATCGAACGTATAATGGTGGAAACTAATCTATCAGTGGACACTATACTTTTCATATTTTAAATGAACGAAGAATTTAGAGTGGAAAGAGCGATAGTGCTGCTATGCTAGTAACATAATTAACGAATAACCGTAGTATATGTCGTACTCACCTTAGTGATGCAAAAATCTGGGTGGCGGAGAATATGATAAATCTGAACAATTTATTAATATGGTTGATATTTATTGTATATTAGTATCTAAGACAAGTTAATAAACGCAATTAAAGTCTCCTACAGAACCACTAGCTCGATAATTTTTCCCAGCTTGAGTTCTACAAGGATAACCCGAATCTGGCACTATCCATGCCACGACAATTGTCTTTCAGAAAGTACAAGAGTTATTTCTAATCGTTAATCCAGGAGTGAGACTCTCCCACTACGTAATAAACGTTCCGGGCGTATACTGCGAGAAGCGACGACGGAATTGCGCGAGGAAATAAAGCCTATCGCAAAAGACAATAACGTAGGCCTCGCAATAGCGTTTAACGGATGGACGAATGTACATTGGGTGCAGTGCTAATTACTTCTGCAGATTCAGAAACGGGCTCACAAAAAGAAAACAGAGACGACGAACTCATACTGCTTACTCGCCTAATGGCCGGGCCTTGCCAACCCACACTCATGTTTCTTCACGATTGTTATGAGACACTGACAATTTGCAGACAACTAAAGTCAGATCCTGTATCTTAGAGACTATATGCCAAACATGCCTTTGGCCCGAGCGGGTTTTGGACGTGTGTGTGGGGATACATTGCAGCAAGTTAGTCAAATGATGTATTTAATATAATTTTGTGAATATTTCTCATGTTCTCATTACGGTTTCGCAGACGTCGATTACGTAGAATACTCCGAGACAAAGTATTTGTACTTCATTTGTGCATCAAATGAACTACACGTTGCTGACATATCTGACAAATTTAAAAAGAATGGTTGCTATTGCTGCTCTTGTTTCATATTTAGAAAGGCTTAAATATAAACAAATTTCGATTTACGAAAGACAATCACACCTGCGGTCATACAAGTGTTGGAATTCAAAATGGGCACTGAAGGCAGAATAAACTTTTACTATTAATGCACTAGTGTCGACTAATTTTCGAATAGTATACGATGTGAAATATTTTCCGTGTCACAGCAAAATTATCGCAATTTCGTGATAATTTTTTCAGTGTCAGCACATACGCCATAATTACTTAGAATATCTTCGTTCTTTGGATAATTTAGTTATTTTCAGCTGTGACGATTTCCCAGTGTCAGGAAAGACATACAAGAAGTTCATATTCCATCATTAATTGATTGGTTTGATGACGCTTGAGATATTAATATCGGATAGTTCTTATCCGTGGAATATCAAACGAACAATTCTTTGAATCAAATAGACTCTTTTTCTTACGCCGTTAACATATTAACTAACCAGAAACGGCTCATTAAAGCTGCAAGATTAATATATAAACGGTTTGTTGACAATTACGCCAATAACGGGATAAGAATCCATAATTAATATTAAACATTATGTTTTACCCCCGGTTAGTTGAAACATTTAATCGAAGATTACCCTATTAAATTAGAATATTTAATTCACCTTTGATTCTGTAATATAATAATTGTTGTTATTACGTGTATTATATCATAAGTACTATTCTTTAAATATAAGCACAGGAGATACGTAGCGTAGGGAGTAGAAAGCGCGTTCATGGTAATGTAAAAAGAGTGCCACGATGGAAAACCAAAATAACCATTGATATAACCGTTGCTACTGCCGTGAAGAATTTTCTCGAAAACTATGCTGAAATTCATGGATTACCAAGTCCTGGTAGAAATGTTAATCGCATTACTCAATCGCTGACATTACTGCCAGCTGAAACAAGTTATAAATCGGTCTATCGTAATTTTATTGCAGGTCTCGAAAATGATGAAATTGTTAAAATATGATGCGTTTCGCAAGTTATAGCACCAATTAACGCCTTATATTCAAATCATGAGTCCGAGAACGGATTTGTGCGATAAATTCGGAATGACGGAACATCTAGTTTATAATTTGAAACGTTGTTATTATAAACCAAAATAACTAGTTTCTCCCAGTCTTATTTCTAAACCCGCTTTAACGTCAACTGAAATACAATGGAACTCTCAAAATTTAACCGAGCTGAAATTATTGGTTTCGGAAAATAATACTCATAACCTTAGCATTCGAAGTTCTTCAAATTCTGAAATATTATACATAATTAAAAATAAATTGCAATTCACCATGTTTTTCATCAGTAAATGTTACGTACTGTTTATACTTTAAGTAACGTTGTTCTATGATTTATTATTATTGCACATCTAACAAACTATAAATAGATGTTTCTGTGATGTGCAATAGCTGTTTGAAGATAACCACTTGCAGTGCTAAAACATGTAGAATTTTGTTTGCATTTTTGAGAACATTTTTCTAAGCTACTTGTGTCTGATGCAGTAATAATCAAATTTTTGCAAATAAAGTGTGGCGTGCATATAAATAATATGTTACACAAAATATTATATCAACTTTGGTTTTCACCTTTTAATGTTATTATTATTATTATGCAAACTTCCATTATTTGCTTAACTAATTCTCATCTATATCTTATTGTAAATTCTAATAAACTAAAAATAAAGGCAAGTGACTGAGTTTATGTCAAGTAATAAGGGTTTAAAGATAACTCCCATTTTTATTTTAAAGTTACAGATAGTTTTTATATGCTATGTACATCAAATTAAGTATTAATAAGAGGTCCGTGATACTACCGATATCTAACCCCACGTAATAGTAATAATAATAATAATAATAATAATAATAATAATAATAATAATAATAATAATAATAATCACACCTCGTTATAGTATTAGCAATTGGCCATCCCAAACGCCTGATCTTAATCCCATTTGAACGTCTATGGAGTATTCGCAAAGGCATTGTCAGTGAATTAATTGCGGCTTTGCCATATTAATATCTAAATCTAATAGAAAACGGTGTAAGCTTGCATTGCAAGCGAGGGATGGCCAACTAAATATTAAACTAAAATTCATTAGAAAATTTAACTAGAAAAATGTCGGGAGACTTTTGTCTACCCACTGCGACATCGCGGAGGTAAGTTTATTCCTTGGACATTAAGCATATTGTCTATAGGAACAGGCTTATGAATATGGCGTATGAAGATGCGTTGACGAGTTACTAAGCGGTGAGTCCCAAACGCGCAATTATTATGAAACTGCAAAATCGTTTATTTACTTGTAGAATTTGCCATGCAAGCAGAATAGCGATACTTTGGATATTAAGATAAGACTCCGATAGTAAAATAGTGACAATCTGGATGGTCAAAATATTTGCCGTCTTATTATTATGGGTTTAGAAATCCAAATTGTGAAAATTATTCGTCCATTTAACGCCTGATAAGAGTTGGCTGATGCTTTTTTATGCTTTCTGCAATACCAACAAAGTGGTCTTTCAATGCGAGTGTAGACGGCACTGATATGAATTGACACCTGAGCCCTTTGGTTGGAACATGTTTAGTTGCGATATCCACCATCTCTTGAAGCGTTGATGCACTGCCTATAGTAGTACATCAATTAAGTACCATAATCAAAAGATTTCATTTCGCGACAAAGATATCAGTAGAACTTACTTGAACCGGCAGCAAAATATACTGTATATAGGTAAACGGGAGACCTGGTTGTAATGAAAGTGAAATAGTAAGTGAATATATAGACATAACAAATAAGTTACTGTTCAGAACTCTACTTACTGTTCGTCTTTGCCTCGTTTGCAAATCTGTTCGAGCTCCGCCCTCGGCACACTACAAAGACCGTCGGACAAGAATATGATCAAATTCACTCTACAAAGGTAGTCTTAGTTAGTAATATTGAAAGTATTTGTCAATATCGCCAATAATCCTCACCTGGCCTGTTTCTTGTGTCTCTGAATGACTTCCCCAGCTGTCTTAATGGCTTTAACATAATCAGTACCGCCGCTGGCCCTATGTTTACAAAGTTCATCAATTAAGCTATCGTTGTAGTCGAATTTTCGGTTCTGCATGACTATATTCGGATTGCAGTCAAACAGTATAAATGACATTATATCGTCATCAATCTGATTTGTCCCGTTTATTCCACATCGTGTCCTGACAAACTGCTTCACGCATTCATAGACTGCACCAAGTCGATTATCATGGTTTTGAATAATTTTTTGAGATCCGGTTCTGTCATCAGGCTTTATATCAGGGGAAGACATCGATCCGGACTTATCGATAACGAAGACAATATGATATGAGCCGTAATGTGAACACTCAAACTGATGACCATCCTTCGAGATATGACCATTCGCCACCTGTGTATTAGGGTCAGCAGGATCATGAAATAATGGCAATTTGCAGTAGTATTTCTCCTTGTTAGCATGTACATCGTTGCCACAAAGATGTACACAACTTGAAAAGAGTCTCTGTTCGTCGACTGACTCGTAAGGGTCTATAAAATGTTGAAGTCAGTAATAATACGTTACAAGGCGAAACACAAGATCACCACAAACAGATCTCTACCTCGGAAACCTGATCGACTCCAATATAGACGATGTGAGATATAGTCTTTGGGCTTTTCTGGGTATGGTTCAATTTTATCTGAAAACACAGTGACGGATCAAAAACTGCAAATATTACAACCAAATCAAATTATGAGCCATGTAACTACCATTAATGTGCTCAATCTGATCCTTGCGCTTCGCTAATCTTGAAGCTTTACATGTCGTTTCGTCGGGGCAATAATCAACATGAAGGTGACGATCGGCATCTTTGCACAGCTGTCGTATGAGTGAATAGTTAATATTACGAATCTGCATATACATCTCGCTACGCAGTAGCACTATTCACTTACCATGTCGCAGTAGACAGGGCTCCCTGAATCCCCACTTTTATACGTATGTTTTTTATAGCTAATAGTTTTGGTAATGCCTACCCAAACCATTGGCTTCATGCTTCCGTGAGCCGTTTCATGTGGTCCATGGTGTCCATATAGTTCTTTACACTAACAGCACAATATTGTTATCAGTATTACTATTCATTCTTAAATATTGTTTAATGGATCAGTGAACTTACATAAAATTGGCAGTAAGGACATCGTTGCGTACAGTTGTGATTTTCCTTACATTTGTGAGGACCTTCGTGGCTTAGTTTGTTTGGCGGAATCATAAGACTACAATTGAGCTTCCTTTCTTTTTGTGAGCGCTTGATAAACGTTGTTATAAGAACTGGTTAATTAGCGTCATTAAATATCAGTAAGCACAATGAAAAATCTTACCTCTTCGTAAGAAAACTCTCCAAAACTATTTTTGTATGTCCTCGTTTCCCTTGTGGTGTCGACGCTACAGATACCTGACTTCTCACATTTATTATTACATGGATGTTCGTGGCTAATGAATAGCAACATTATATTAGCTTTCACATAATAGGTATATGAATCAAGTTAACCATCTTGGTGACTCACCCGCATATATGATCTTCCCGCGAGCCTGCCTCAAGAGCATGGAGATGATCTAGACTCTGACACGGTCTTCTACATCCGTCAATGCAACAGACAATGGGGCAACCCCCCCGGGACTCGCATTTATGATGTTCATGGTTTTCTTCACAGGGAGTCACACAAAGTCCCGTACATTTATATAACTTTGAAGTTGATAAAGAACAATTTTTACCGCAAAAATGTTCCTTCGCTTGACACAAATGATCTCCTTCATGGCTGTCTTCCCCTGCACATCTCTTAAGGCAACCTTTCTTCGTACTATACTTGCATTCACGAGTGCAAGTGTGATTTAATATACAAACGTGTTTTCCTGCATGTCCAGCGGGATGATGACATAGCGGCAATTCGTTGTCTCCAGCATGATCCTCCACAAAATCGCAAGGTGAATGGCATTTATGATCTGTCATACAATCGTGTTCTGCATCTTGATGTTTGTTCTTTAAACATGGTAAAGTACATCCATTATTGTGACAGGCTTTCTCACATAAAGTCCACCGTTGTTTGAGTTGAATGACTTCTTTTTCGAGTTCTTGCTTGGTTTGTACAACTTCCTGATGATCCTGTTGATACGGTTGAAGGTTCGCATTAAGCCATTTTTCAACACGGTCACAACGCCGATTTACAATTTCACTAATAAATTGGCGATAGTCATTCAGCCATTTAGAGTCGTCTTTGGCAAGTGAACGCTTTCCAAAATGATTTTCGAAAAATGTTAAAAGACTCTTGGATTGTTCAACCGAATCCTCTTCGGTCTTATTTACTAAGATTATATTAGTGTCTGGTAAAGATATGTTAGAGTTGTTCTGAGTATTTAACATTGGGATTTCATAATCGTCGATACAAGTTCCAGTATTATGATCCTACCAACATAATTAAATGCGTCAGCAATGCTGCCAATGGCAGAAACCATACAGCCTAACATTATAGCGAGCGTAACTTACGACAAGATATTGTACGATAGATTGAGAGTCGAGTCTATTTTCATCAAAATCATTGTTTCCAATTTGCGAAGCGGATTCGATAAATTCGTGACCGTAGGCCACAACTATTGGGAGCAGCTTTTTAAACTTCTTAACCTTGCTTCGTAATATACTTTCATACAGGGATGTCCAGTCACTTATCTGTATTAAATTGCATGTTAGTTATTAGAAGAATAATATGGTGAGCATATGCCGGTTCTTACCGTCAATTTTGCCATGATGAACTTAAGCTTGATCAGAAAGTCAAGCGCATTGGCGTATTTATTCGGTGCTTCCTCATCCAATTTTTCTTTAAGCTCGTCGAATGTTACATAAAATTCTAACATTTGGATAAATGATTAACAAACGCACGTTTGATAGGAAAAAGATCAACATTCTAAACTCACCCGGATCATTGAATACAGGCCAAGGTATGATACTAATTGCTTCACCATACAATCTGGATATAAAATTATTCTCGTTTTCCTACAAAACATATTATATGTTAGTTTTTTTCCCATTATAATTCTATTTTAATTATTTGCTACATACGGCCTGCACGATGTCAGTAAGTTTCTGATAAAATTCATGCTGGATTAATTCAGTGTCAGCTTCTGGGACATCTTTAATAATCATGCAAAATAACGCCTGTATATGAGATCCAGCATTAGCCATTTTGCCCAACATAATCAATTCATCGCTGTGATCGGCTAAAAGACTTACCTGAAATATCCTACTTTCTTCTTCTTCATTGCCGAAATAGCGTCTGCCTACTTGAAATCTCTTGAACATCTCTGACATATCTCGATTGATCGCAAAGTGATTCTTGAACAAAATCATTGTCGATATGCTGGAGAGATGTGATATAAGAGAATTAGGACGCGGTGAGGAAACAGACATTACGTTGAAAACAGTCATCAGCTCGCAACATACCTCGCGTTTAGGAGGGTCAGATGAAGATCATCTTGAGCTGATCTTTCAACAGAATTGAGTCCTAGATGAAATGTAAGTAAATATAAGTGCTTATGATCAAATTGACCCGCTAAACTTGTAAGGCTTATGTTACCTTCAAAGTCAAGTGCTACATAGACTTTGTCTTCCACATATGCTTTTTAAAAAAGTTATCATATTAGTTGTCATTACCCTTACCTACAATATCAAGAATGAACCTTACCTAAAGACATCCATACACCTTCTGTACAACGCTAGAGAAAAGACACGCGTTTGAGTTTGATATAGTTACACTGACTCTGAATTCTCCAGTCGTTTCCTTACCATGGCAGATCCATCGAAACTTGTACCAATAAAATGATTGAGAAGGTACGACTTTCCGCACGATTGTTCACCCATGCTAGATACGACTTTCACGGTCTTATTACCAAGATATTTGAAGATTGCCTCATACCAATCGAATGAGATTGACTGACTAACTTCTTCCGCATTTTTTCCATCTTCGATTTGGATAGCCTGCTGAGATTGTAAGCCATTACGCAGGACAATAAACTGATCATCTCTAGCCACTGCCAGTTGTATTGGTATAAGTGTACATAACTGGATAACCCATCTATTTCCAATGGCAAATTAGTAGATAGAAAATAATGTAGAAGGAATATAAGCAAACTTACTCGTCTGTTCGATAGCGTGATGCACCTTGTTCTAAAATATCTTCTGCTAAAATATCATCATATCTTGCCACGTGTACACCAAATTTTTTCAACGGGCCCGTATCTTTTTTAGTGGCTTTACGAAGTTTCTGGAACTGGGATTTCATATAGTTGCTGAATCTATTCCTCAATATCTCCAGATCTGTCTCCGGGGTTTCCAGAGTGTCTATCACAATAGTGAGTTGCATAGGTACAATGCCATTATTTATGCAAGGCAGTATAGGATACTTTGTGAACAATTGCGAGTAGACATCCAGATATCCATTGGTTATTGTTTTTTCCTCTATTGTATAGTTATGCCACGATTTAGTGCCTGTTGATGATTGAAAACCACCATCGCCAACCTCCAGTTCAGTGTCGGAGAAAATATTCAGTACAGGTTTCTTTTCATTTTTTATGACAATATATTGACCAACTTGAACGTGCTGAGTAAACCTTGTACATTTGCCAAGCACAATAGTTGGGTTCTCAATCGTAACCTTTCCGTCAATCACATCGCTAGCATTTCTCCTAATTTGAAACTTATTCTTCTCGCCAGTGATGCAGACTCTTGCTGAAGTAAATCGGCTGTTTTCAAGATCGAGCGAAACTAAATGATGTTGAACATTCTCGAACGATGTAAATTGACAATACGGTAACATATGTGACGGGAAAGGAATAGTTTTTATCAAAGGATTGCTTTGCTCGCTTTTATCCAGATAGAATACGTGGGCGTGAACCAAATTGTCTACAGTGTCTACATCCATTGGTACCGGACCTTCTTGTAAATGGACGTAATCGGCGCCTTGCTCTCCGTTTGATCCTGAAAGGATAACTTTCTCACCATTTGATAGCTCGGTTGTATAACCATCATCTCTGGTCTCAGAAAGATGATCGTCCATTTCATCTGTTTTCGCGAAAAGTGCAAATATACAAGTTCCATCAGGCGAACTGAGAACACGCTGAGCATTCGCCGGAATTTTTGCAAAAGGTCTTAAATAATTATTTCCCAGTTCATAAGTATACGCGTTTCCATTTTCCTCGACGAAGAAAAGCGTTCGTGTATTATTGATCCATAGAAAATGGTCGACTGAGGATAATGACGCAAATGGCTCAAAAATATTATTGTAATCATCCTCAACCGTTTTGGCTTTCTTGTCAAAACTGTATACATGAAGCTGCCATAACAATTACATAAGTATATGTGTACTGGCAAAAATACATATTAATATACGAAAAAAATACCCACTTTGTGCTTTTTATTACAAAAAGTTGCCATAAGACCTTGTGAATCGTTGATAGCAATTAGTATATCCTCAGTGGAGTACAAAACCCTAACGGGTTTAGGAGAACCTAAGTCTGCAAATTTATCCACTAAATTTGCAAGCATATCATAATAGACAGCAAATGCCTCTTTATCTCCACGTTTACTTTTATCCTTCAAGATCAGTACAAACTTTCCATCATCAAACTGTGAGATATTCCTAGATAAAAAGAAGAAAAATCCCATTCTGAGAATAGACTAACACGTAAGAAGTTCGTTCTTGTATACTATGTAATGATACTTGCCTGATATCATAAACCTTGTCATTGATACGAAGAACTTTTTCGACACAAGCTCTCGGAGTCGGTAGATAGTTCGGATCTTGCTTAACTTTTCCACATTCATATGCATCCAGTTTGATTTCATTGATAGTTAGTTCGTTGTAAGGTGGTTCATCAACTTTAACGGTATAATGTAGAGTATATCCTGGAAAAAAAGAATCGCTCTTTTCCAATTTTTTCATAACGATTTCGTCGCTAAAATAACAGCAATTTAATTAATAAAAGTTATATAAATAATGTTACGTGTATAAATACATACCCCTTCGAATACGTTGACTCAAGCTTAGAAATTAAATTTTTTGCTATGTCTTTGTGCATAGCATCAATCTCTTCTTGATACTTGATAGAATGCATTTTAAAATAATCAAGCTTCGTCTTGTTATTCAAAAACGTTGACCAATTTTTCTCTTTCTTCCATCTTCTGTATGATTTCAAGAAATCGTTCTTAATAGATTCCATCTCAGATTCAATGAAAGGAAAATCCGGGTCACTAAATAGCTTCGAAGTAAAGTCGACGTCTGCTATATTAGCTGCGGCTAGTTCAGCCGCGTCAAACGCCTCAGTTATAGACGTCTTTAAAGAATGTTGCTCTGAATTTTCTGAATTAGCTGACCAACCAACGAACCGCGCCAAGACGTTACCAGCTTTACTTAGGAAATTATAACTAGTATTACTATCAGTTCCCTCGTCACCATTGTTGACCTCATTGTCGTTATTGTTACCAACAGCTTCATCATAAGTGTTAATTTCACCAGGCATTGTGTCAACTTCAGCAGACGCTGTGCTGATATTATCATCGCTACTTAGTTTGTCTTGACTGCTCAAATTGGACAAGAATTTCTCTAAACTTTGTAAGCGTTTTCCCATCTTATAAATCGCGAAGAAAAGCGAATCATTTCCTTGATAATCTACCAAACTTTTATCGTAAAGTGTCGCCAAATCGCCAGCAAAGATGAACTTGTTTTTCCCGCTCTTCCATTGGAAGTCGTCGATGACTTCTAACTCTTTGACAATTTGTTGGCATAGCTTTTTGTGGTGCTCATAACATTCCGTGCAGTCTTGATATATTTGTGATATGTTAGAGAGCAGGAAAGATAATTTAACAAATGAAAGTAAATTATAATCACTTTATGCAAAAGAAAGGAAAAAAACTTACTGGGATCGTCTTCAATATGACTTAAGTCGTTCTTTGGATGTTCGCCCTCAAAAATACTAAAAGGGTTCATAAATACTTAATACGTTTTTATTTACGTTTGTTTAAATCAATATCACAAATTTCTGTACCTGTAATGTTGCTCAAGTTTCCATTTGGCCCATTCAATCATTTTGTTCTTATATTCTTCAAACTCTTTCTTCCTATTCTTCTCCATTGTCTCCTTCCGATTCTTGTGTGGTTTCAGCAGATTGGAATCTTGCAAACCCTCTTCAACTAATGTCCACAACTCTTTGTATCCTAAATTTGACACTTTTAATGAATACTTCCCCTC
>CAJVPJ010000984.1:0-13719 GCA_910592205.1 Paraglomus occultum | reverse complement strand
ATAAAAATGTTTTTTCAAAGCCAAAGACATTTCATGATATGCTAGCTGATATGATCAGAAATGTAAATATGAAGAAGAAAAGGTGAACAAAGTTTCAAGTATTTGGGATTTTACATCTCAGATTAAGCATGCTGTAGCTGGTGGATTAACTACTGTTTTCTATAAGGACCCCAACATGCATTATTTATGCGATAAGTTCAGTGGAAGAGGTGAAAAATTTCCTCAGGTTTCTAACCATGAATATTAATATTAGATATGTCAACACAAGGTAAAAATATTATTTATATAATCTTGTGTATCTTTCTTTAATAATTCATACTGTTTGGACAGGTCATTGTGAAAAATAATTTAAATATTATAATAAACAGTACAAATTCTGAATCAGAAGAAGATGACTTATATAATTAATAATGAGTTTATGGCAGTTAATCTTCCCAATCATCTATTTTGATTTCTTTTTTTGCTGATAATGAGAAAACCTGAAGAAAGCCAAGTCAACAAAAAAGAGTTTATAAAAAAAAAAAAGGTTAAAATAAATAGAACCTTTCAATATCATTCCTGGTTAATTTTCAAATTGCATGTCAATATTTGCAAATAAAAATTTACAATATATCATGGACAGTTTATACAAATTGTGTTTATTATTATTATGCAGTTTGGTGCATCAGAATTTGGAAAAAATAATGCAGTTTATTTGCTGAATTATTTGTTCATATTAATATGACAAAAATCATTTTATCAGGTTATAGAATATTCTACGTTTAAATAAATGAAGGATGCTCTTTTGGGGAGTAATTCTAAGTGTGCTATAAATCAGATTTCCTAGTGAACATCAACCCTGTTCATGTTGTTGACAACAAAAGGATATGGTTTTATGTCTCACAGTTGAAGAAATCCTAATTCCTAGGGCAGTATTAAGCACCTTCAAGACTTAGTATTAGTGCACTAACAGTCCTTCAATGAGTAATTCCTATGGTGTTTCCATTCTCTCTGAAAGTTGAAGGACTAATATAAAATGTTTCTTAATCCTGACTGCCTACTCATTTTTTACAGAAAACTCCATGCAAAAAGTGACACTCATGAAGAGTGGAGGTGAATCAACCACATGAAAAAAGAGTGTGAATGTTGAGGAGGAAATGAAGATGACAGAACTTAGATTTTGTGTAGTAGATACAGCATGAAAGAAGGTTGACTTGTTGCATTTTCACATACATCAGTTGACTTAGAGAGAGATTTTCAGTATTGAGAAGAGTTAGGCCAAAACTGACTTGCATGTGTAATTATCAAAGTCTAATTCTATTCTTGCAATGAAATTACCTTCTTTGCTAATGAATTAAAAAGTTTCTAAACATCATCTTGTTTGAACAGAAATAAGTTGAAAGTCCACTTCAATCATTTGAATTTATTCAAATGTGCCAGGCTATACTAATTATAATTTGAATAAGAAAACTCTTCCAGAAAGTGATTTTAAAAATTTGATAAAATCCTATCCAAACGTGTATTCAGTGCTTGGATGAAAGAATGAAAGACATAAAAAATTTCTAATTAACTGAAAGATGATTCATCAGAGAATATTCAGTCCGAATATGTTGTTATCCAAACAGACAGCATTAAAAAAGGGAAAAGTCCATATTGATAAACTGCTTAACTAGTTAGTATTAGCGAATTAGTGTCAGGAAATAATTTGATTGACATTATATTTGACAATGAGAAGTCCATGTCTCAAATTGCTGAGAGAGTTCAACGTGAATTTACAGACGGTGACAGATGTAATGAAAGTGTATATTACGTCGTCGTAAATTATAATAAGAATAAAATTATTGACCGAAATGTATTCAGCAATTGGGAGACAAATAATTCTGCGCGTGACCCGAGGAATGTTGCTCCTGCTTATTATGACCGTAGCCAATCAAATATCCTTGATAATTTGAAAATACGAATTGAGCGGTATGGATGCAAAGGGCAGCTTATCGTTTGAATCAATAGAACAAGTTGGCGTACATGTGAAACACACATCATATCAGATATATCCATTGGAGTGTCAAGTAAAGTTGTCAGTGAAATAATTATCACCTGGATCTCTTACTCGTTTAATCGCCAGCTTTTATGTAAAAGACTTGACTGCGAAACAAATCTATTATTGGCGCAATTCAATTCTAAGTAAGAGACATAAAGATCCAATTCACTTAAGAGAAATATCAAGTTGCCGTCTTCTAAGGTTTACTAAAACAGACAATGACTGCCCGTCGTTAAATTATCTAAATTAAGAGACACCACAGCTCAGGTCGACCTTGGCTAAATCTCTACTAGTCAGCTCTTTCGCGGTAGTTGACTCAACGCCTTCAAGTATCAATGCGTTGCTTGGCGATCTATTTACATGCTTAAATAGGTTAGTTGTTAATGATTATGACCCCGGCAGATAAGACACTAACGATGTCGCTTTCTCTGGTTTGTAAGAAACAGAAACATAGGAACGGTATCTAATTAAAGGGTTAGCAGAGTCATTGATTCAGTGAAATTGTACCTCAAGTACTTAACTTTTGCAGAGGGAATCAGCAGTCAATGCAGATACTGCAGTTGGGTGCACAGGTAGTTATTGCATGCATATGTTGCCGTGTAACCAGCATTACAGGTCCGACAAAAAATACTTGTGTTTAAAAGTTAAGCGTTAGTTTTTCATCGATGTCATAATTTGCAAAATGCTAAATCACACGGTAATCACTTGAACGCGGGGGGGTTTATTAGTCACAATACGATTTCGCTTGGTTAAAATATAAGCGATTGCGTAATTCGAGGGGTAATTCATGAACCTTGGCACAATACTCTAGAAATTCGCACAGCCCTGCATGACGAGCATTGTGAGCCACTATAGCGGGGCGTATAACATTTGAAAAAAAGAAAAAGTTTCACCATTCTATGCATCAGAGTGAATTGCATTGCAGCTGAGTACGGTAAAACAGGAACTTGGGCAAATTAAAGACGAACGAACCCTAAAATTGTCAAATTCAAATTTAATGTTCGAACGAGTAAACACAATATTTAGAGTAAACTATAATTAGTAATGATGAAATTGAAGGCATAAACAAGGAAAACCTTGATATGTCGCTATGACATCACGGTCAACGGGTATAGTGGGCATGGTATGGGTGATGAGTATGATATGGGTATGGGTATGGGTATGGATGGGTATGATTTATGATGTGTATGGGTATGGGTATGGGTATCGTATTGTATGGGTAATTAATTGTACAAACCCTGAAAGCTTTCAAGTAAACACATACGGAGAATAATATTGATTTGCAATCATAACAAAGATCGTCATCGTCAGAATATGGGGGATGGGGAGGAGGTGGAAAGGGAGGAATAATTGATCGAGTGTAATATAATACAGCAGTCAGTCATACCGGTTTTTTATATGCATGTCGGATGTATCTTTCTCTTTTGAGAGAGTTATAGTGGCGATGTGATGTTGCAGCTGACACAGTGAATAGAATGTGATTGGTAGAAAAGGCTACAATGTGCATTGCGTAAAAAAAACCATGACACTATCGATTCTTAAGACTTGAGTAAAAAAAAAATAATAAACCTTATTCCATCGACAAGTTTGATGAAAAAAAAATGTGTACGTTGGTTGGTACAACGTTGTCGGGTGAAAGAGGAGAAGGGATTGTCACAGTATCAAAGATGAAAAGCTCGCCATATCCCCAATGCCCAATAATATGTATATGGTAATTTGTATAAAATACTATATATATTCGGATAATTTGACATATGATTCTCCAATGTTCACCAACCCTCTAATTGTCATATTTTTGTAACAGACTTTCGTCATATTACTCTATTTATAGCGGCGTAGACCTGATGCTGAGGTCTTTTGATCTCTGTGGCAAGTTGCACAAACTGGGGAACCGCAGAAAAATTTCTTTTCTTTTTTTTTCTTTGTAATAATGTGTTAGAGATAAGAGTACAAGAACAGTTAGTGTGTTAGACATGTATATATTAGTATTAGAGTATTATTATGGTCACATTTAATATATTGTTGATTTATCACACGATTTTATTGCTTGTATATTTATTTATACATAAATAAATCATTTGTATTATTTACATTATTTACATTATTTATATAATTCATTTCAAATTACGTATCCATAATCGATTCATCCGTCATCTCATCAAATATGTTTAACACGAGTATAAATCTCATACTTTTAAATACCCTACACTTTCAACTTGAGCTTTCACCAAAAAAATACGTACCTGATACTAGAAATCATAAATCTTATTAGAGAATGGATAGGTATTATACAATAAACAATTCAATCAACTCTTCAACATCAAACAGACCATTGGATAGTGGAATCAATAATTTAATAATGTGGGACGCTCAGGCATTCCGAAGTCTTCATAAACTCTGGCTAACTATTGTTGCTATCGCATTGACTGTGGTAAGTTGAAAAATGCATCAAGAGGAAAAGGGGACGGACGTATTTTATTCGATATGTATGAAAATCTTGATTTATATAACCAACATTCTCGAAAATAATCAAATCCTCACTCACCCGAAACTAAATCGCTTCTTTTTCTTTTCGTTTTCCCAACGGTGACTCGAAAATTTTTTCACTTCACCCATCCCCTCCTCCCTCCCCTTTCCCCCCCTGATGTAGATTCCAACATGTTTGCTATCGCTTTCCAAATCGAACGCAAAAGTCGCAACAACAACTACTTTCATGCAAATCGATCAAAACAAAGTTTCTCCTGGCGTTGTACTTACCCCAACATTAGGACTATCCGGTGAACTTGTGATTACTGTATGCATATGGATAATTGCATTTTCCGGACTGATTGGGAAAGGGAGAACGATCGGACAATTTGTATCCTTTTTCTCTTTCTCGTATGATGCAAAAGAATCATGGAAGATAGTAGAGATCAAAATAGAGTTAAGAAGAGTGTTGATGTTGGGGGGAGTAGAGGGGTAGTAGAGGGGGAGTAGAGGGGGAGTAGAGGGGGGGAGTAGAGAGGGGAGGGATAATCATAGCCGAGTGTGTGACGGTGGATCGTTCATCATCAACGGCTGTTAATCTTTCCCCTTTCTCATCCTGTCATCCAGATATTTTTTTCCCAATCCTTAACTCAAAAGGTATCATTTCTAAACAGATGTCGATATTCCTCATGGTGTTCAGCTTCTTGCAAACTGTAGGAGCTTGCGTTACAGTCCTCAATAACCGTCATTGGATTTCTAAGAGTTTGAGCTTATCGTGGCAGAGGGCTTATGAAAGGAGTGCGGATTTGATAGAGGAAATTCAATACGAGGTTAGCTTTCTTTTCTTTTCTATTCTGAATGATTTTATGTACGAGAAAAGGTTGGGGGCTGACGGAATACTTGTCTTAGTTCTCTTGCAAAGGATATTATAGCACAACGGATAGAGCGGCTAATATTGCCGAGACCTTCCAGATGCCGTGTGATTCAATGCTGATACAACGCTTTGGACCTCAGCTTTATCATGTGGCCTTGTTTATGTTGTTAGCGCGGCTGGTCCAGGCAAGTAAAAGGAGTTTGTATATAAAAAATCCGGCAGTTGTCAGGGTTAATCTATTATTACATACAACATCCAATCATCTAACCCAGCGTCTTACTGTCAACAGCTTATCGGGGTCATAACACTCGCATATATTCACCATATAACGGCGAACGATGATACTTTATACGAATATTCATACGACTTTTCGTACGATTACGTGAGAGAAGATGAAGCAGAATTCGATAGGCGGGCAAGTTACTACCTGACACGACAAGAAATGATATCGATACCGAGCGAGATGAGGACAGGCGGTAGAATAACCTTGTGATGACGACGCTACAACAGATCAAGCGAGCAATATTGAAATAACGGCAGCAACGACACTCAGCGCGACTACCGTCACTTTCCCTCCCCTACTCTCTTTCCACACCCCCGTCGTCACCATCACATTACTTATCAACAGACATATCTGTGATGTATGCATGATGAAAGATGAAGCTGACAAGGACGAGTCGTAAAGAATTTTGGGATTTACTCCACCGGGAATGTCACATAATAGAATGCCAGATCCAAATCGATCAACCAACACCACGTTAGACATTGTTATAACATAACGCGAGAATTCACTGGACGGAAATCCTGTGTTGGTCTGTAAATAATTTGTACAGGACAATATTTATTATAAAAAAAGAAGAGGAGGAGAAGAACAAATAATCGAGAACGAATATTGAAAGATCAGTGTAAAAGTGTAGATTTCAAATTGCAGATTGGACGTAGATCCTGTAAACTAGCTGAAAAATATAATTGATGTAAATGTATAAACAAAACCATTAAAAATGAAACCCACCACCCTCCTCCCTCCCTCCCCATCGCTCTGCGAGCAGGGAAGGGGGGGAGAGGGCGGAAAATAAATGTATAGGCTGGTTCGATTTACAAAGAATATCGTTTTTTTCACGCTAAACTGATGACAAATCGATGCACATAACTGCTTACGTCATGGGTTGTTTATTGTTCACGTTCACTAGCATGTGCACGACATATTGTTACCAAAGTAAGATTGATGTTGGCAAAATTTTCAAGTGAATCTCGATCGGAGGATTTTCTTTGTTGATATAATTTACTCCCGCTCCCTCTCTCTCTTTGACTGAAACGCTAACAATAAAGAATTTAGTTTCGTTTTCATGGGAACGGGGGGGAGAGTGATGTTACTGATAACGGATGAATATTTCACATGTTACTTCCCTTTTATCGCAAATGATCCACAAAAACAATAAAACAAAGAAACTGTGTGAACATCTCTTGCCGTATACACACTCTTTCTCAATAAAGTCCATCTTGATGCCTAGAACAAGAGTCGAAGTTGATGCACAACCAGAGATAATAGAAGGTCTTTGTATTGATGACGATCTCTGATCTTTTCGGTTGTTCGTTTTTCCTCCCTTTGAGCTTAAGATTTGGTTTCGATTTATCTTGTAGATTATGTTGAAGCAGATTTAAAATATTTTGGCTGGATAGAGTCCAAACTAGTCGGATTGAGGTATTATAACGCACAAGTGTCGGAAGGGCAAAGCGTGAGTAGAAATTGAAAACCAAAAACAGGTGTGGAATAAGCTCGAGTGACAAACAAACATCGCATATATGTATATATTTTTTAGGTAATTTTCTCCCGCGAGCCTGATAACAGTAATGATCAGTTGGCTATTCGGGCAGACAACATGTACGGTGAGCAAGTAAGCATTGGTAATAGGGCAGGGAGCATACAAAGTAAAAGTAAAATAATTACCAATCTTTTGTTTTTTGCAGGTTGGATATATAGGCAGAAGTGATGCTATGGTATTGGCACCATTAATTGACTTTGGTTATATAATACTGAAAGGTGAGAGACTTTTCAACAAAAAAACCATAGTGATTTACATGCTACTACCACTACTTACAACATACTTTGACATAGGCTATGTACATCAAGAACCCAATTTTTATGATGTACCAGTAACCATCAAGATATTCGGTCCACCCGAAAGAGAAGATTTTGCAACTATAAGAATGCTCAGTAAAGGAGTCATGTTTAATTTTCCAGGGAGTAGCAATAATTAGGCACAAGTAATAATAATCTTTGCCAATTCTTTTTGTTATTTTGATGATTGTTTGTTCTACCTTGTACATGTTCATATCCGTGAACGTTTGGGACATTGATTTTCTTTATGACGAGATAATCCGAGAGGATAGGATGGTGTTATCCAATTTACTTTTGCAAACATGAAATCTGGTAACGATTTGTTAGTTCGAAGCCGCGTATAGGAAACTTTTCATCCGGATAATACTGTATAAATTTGTATTGTAAATATTATATGTCAATTCATCACAACTTTTATATTGTCCGAGATGACTAATCTGTACTGGTTCGAATGTTATAGTTAGTGTGTGTGTGCGCGACCCCTTACATATTGATCCACTAATTAAGCAGGCTAATTGAAAATTTCAAGTATCCCCAAAGTCGGGAAATAAAACTCGCGTAAAACTTTTTTGCCGAAAAAACATAATGAAACGCAGACCCCACCCTCGTAAATGCAAATACATATGGCCAAGTCAAACACGACTTGTATTATATATATTTAATGGGGCAAAGCTTGACATTTGGAGAGTATTGACTGTATCTATAATATCTCTACTAGCAGTTACTAGAAGTGTAATGGAGTTTGTTGCGTTTCCAGTGATGCTGTCAACGTAAAACAATTAGAGAGCTCTCGTCAATTTTCGCGATCCAAGCTTTTACGTTTTTCTTTACGCATAACTTGTTGGTTATTTCAAGCATGTAACACATGCTAAGGCTAGTTTCGGTATCATTAATTCCATCGAAGTACATGAAGAATGTGAGAAGCAGAGAACTTGAAGAGATATTGCAAGATAGGTAAACGAGAGGAAATAACCAGCATTCAGTATTGTATAAGAAATGACTTGTTTCTGATAGCTTTATGAAGTTTCTGTATATGTGGGATATTTTTATTCATATACGCGGCGACTTTTACGTGTCCGCGCACGGTAACGTAACAAATACGGCAGCAATCCGTTGTAAACAATCCGAATATTCAACGTTAAGAAATACGCAACGTAATTAATGATTAACACAGTTTTTCTCGCCCAAAATAGGTATTCAATTCTTGACGTTTGCGCACGTTTAGCTTAATGTCCACGTCCTTTACGTTTAAGTAAAACCATCATAGTCAAGCTATTAAAATTGACCGAGGGAACCTCTGTCTGGCTAGAGTAAAAGGCAATATGTTGCTTTTGTATCTACGCTAATGAAATCCTTACCAAAAGTTTTCTGAAACGTCTGATAAATGCAAACATTCGTCGTGATTCTTCATCGGCAGAAACTATGCTTGAGCAGTTCAGACAATGTCGGGCAATTATATCAAAGAAAAGAGCCTTTGTTGGCGCAAAAGAAAAGTTAAACGTTATATAAAAGTGGTCGGAGTATATTTAACGGAATGTAATAATTTTATTTTTAAATTATTATGTACATTTACATCTATTAATCATTCGACATATATATAGTAACACCCCCCACGTCACGATTTAATTACAATCCCAAGCAATGAGGAGGCAGCAGCAGTGGAAGAAGAAGAGACGGTGGCAGAGGAAGAAGAAGAAGCAGTGGCAGAGGAAGAAGAAGTAGTGGCAGAGGGGATGCTGCAGACAAGGGTGTGAACAGCCGCAGGGATCCGTGAGGGGACATCTAAATCTTTGCCTCTAGTTTCAGGCAAAAACCAGGTAAACCCGAGACCCAACACCATAAGGATGGCAAGACTAAGCGGGCCTATAAAAGTCTTGTCGGCGTCGATCGTGAGCCACCGGAAAATTGTGTAGCTCGCAATGGTGCCCAGCCTGCCACAAGCTGATGCAATACCATAAGAAGTCGAACGGTATTGTGTGCACCATAGCTCCGCAGCAACGATAAAAGTAAGTGCATTAGGCCCAAAATTCTGGGCAAACTAGTAATTTAGGATGTGACAATGTTAATAAATCTATTATGAATATTATAATTTCAATAGACATTCTTATACTCACCATTATCACCGTAGAAAGAGTCAGATAGGTAATGTATCCCACCCCCGGGCCCGAGAAGTATCCAAACGCGATAAACAAAATGGCCGACGCAGCAAATCCAAGAGCCATTATGACTCTTCGCGGTAAATACGAGATAAATATCAGGGTGGCCAAGGCCCCCAATAGGGAACCACAGGACACGCGAAGGACATCATCAATGGCAACTTGCGGCAACACTCCATTCACATCAGTAATATTCCGACTAAGGTTTATATCGCTCAGACGTATATCTGAGCGATAACCATAGGCGCTCGCATCTACCACGAACCAAGCGCCACAGATCGCAACATATGTTACGAAATTTTTACGCAGGTAATTGACAAATCCCTTAGTCCATAAGAATATTCCCTCGTAGTGTCTGTGGTTTGCTTCGGGAATTTTCCATAGTCGTAAAAGGCCAAGAGCAACAACCGTGGGTATGAGCCCAAGGCCAACGACAAAGCGCCATATGCTATCAATTTGATCTGACTTGGCCGATATAGCCTCAACTGCCAGCGCGGTGCAAGAACCGCATATGTACAAAAGGAAAATGGCGGCCAGCATTATCGGTCTTTTATTGGTCGAAGCGTATTCCGCCACCGTCACTGAAATACAAGATAGGTTAAAACGAGTAGTAAGTATAGTAAAGTTTTGTGCAAATAGCTTATACATACGTATAGCTGACGGATATATGCCACCGATCCCGACACCCTGAAGGCTTTGCATTACCGCCAAACTGGTGGTAATCCTTAAACCGGGTCCGTCACCCAAAAAGGTAATAAAGAGGGTGCTGGCCAATATGACCATAAGGGTTAAGCTGTAGGCCTGTGTTACAATACATGTTAGAGTCCGGCATGAAATTAAAACTTGCTTTCTAGTTAAAACGAAGCGTTTCTTTTTAATACGAAGCAAACATACCCTCGTTCGGCCATACAAGTCGCCTACAACCCCAAAGATTAATTGACCGATGAGCATACCACCCCGAAGGCATATTTTGGCAGCCTCGACATTTTTATTTGTGGCGCTACTATATACCGCCGGCAGCACCAGAGGGAATAGATTACCAGAACTCATGATATAGCCTGCGGCGAATAAGGCCGCACCAGATGTAAGTAGTACGTGGGCCTCTGTTTCTGCGATTGGGCTCATGCTGATTTAGCGTAATGAAACAAATTTGACGTGGGGAGTCGGATCTTTTATGCTTATTGAATTGCAAGTCCATCCTTATGATATCTTCTTTGGGTATAACTAAGCCAATAGTTTATCCTTACTATTACGTTACTTTGGAGTAAAGTTACGAATGGAAGGCACAAGACTCGTACAATGCCATCCCCTAACTAAAAGTGATTGTTAATTGTTGTTGCCACGGACAATTAAACCTAAAATAAAGCTAAATTGGGGATATTGTAAATCGACGCATTGTCAATTATTAGTGTCAACATAGGAAGGTATTATTTAAATAAAGTCATAGCAACGGTCGATATCGGCATTAAAAACGAGGAAAAATTGTTGTATTGATTGTATACAACTGTTGACGAAATTTCCACAAACATTGGAAAACAAATATATACAATCGTTATTATACTATCCTGGCATATATTAATATGGTGACCAATTCTAATTTTAACCATGCATTCTCCATTGTTTATGTCAAAAAAAACAAATCTGTCTGTGATACGGTCACAAGATGTATAAACTTTGTTTAGTACATCGTTTGTCCTGACGATTTTAGCGTTCAGTCACACCTGTTTATTATTAGGAGCAGATAGTGCATAATAATATTGTGTGAAATAAGAAATTCAACCCCATTGCGATATCACGATGTGTTACACAATACCAAGACGGTGAGATGAATGCGCGGCCTTGCAACTCCGGTAAATTTGTAGTTGCTTAAGGCCTTTTCCCATCTGGCGTAAATAAATCTCCAACGCAATTAATTGCTATGTGATGACATTCGATACTGTAACCAATAGTACGGATAATTTCTTAGTAAGGCGGTGATCAGAAAAGTGAAAAGTAAACCATACCGAAGATGATTAGAAAAACAAAACTTAAGATCCTGGTTGGTAATTGTATAAATAATATTATAAAATGTAAGTTTTCAATCAAAAATTTTCAACTTGTGTTTCTGAACCAACGAATAATGTTTTGGCTCAACGATTGGCGAATATGGGATACCCCATCAGAGATAATAATAGAAATACCCCAAGATTTTTTGTGAGGACACTAAAATTGTTGTCCGTCACAGATGCAACTATTTTTATTACTTTATAAACTTAACCTTGTTATGCATGCAAACATACGAGTTATAATTAATTCAAAGACTAATATTTCGTACCTGGCAAAAGTTATCAACATGGATATTTATGTTTTGAGTTTATGAGAAATCGGAAGAGCTAATGTAAGTGCGAACACTTTGTCATCGACTGTTATATGTTTGTAACCCTGTTTGAGGAAAATAATTTGTTGTCTATTGAACAAAATTTTGGTACAAAACGTGTTAGCAACCTAGATAAAATTCTGTCCCAAATGCAAATGCCTAACAGTACAGCACTATTCATTATTATACGAAAAAATAAAGAGCAGTTCTGGAAATAATTATTTCGGTATAACAAAATTTGATTAACGAGAATGCAAACAGGATAAACAGATTTTGGCGGCACAGATTGCCCAATTTTTATTTTAGCGACATACAGGAGAGTATTGCACGCTTTATTTTTACAATAAAAAAATCTTATTAAGACAACAGTTAATGTTCTTTTATACCTCGAGTTACCAATACTTGAAGGCTGCGTTTTTGAATTTCTACCTTAACACAAGTTAATCTAATCGGGTTGAGTTTGTGACTTGGGGCAGTTTATGAAAACGTCTATATTTTAAGAATAAAAAAACTCTTGTGCAATTTTCGATGTTGAACGGGGTTGCGTTGTCTTACTGAGAAATAAAGTTTTCTGATTTACTGTTTTTAAATTCATAAGCCGCAAGATTTTCTGTAATTACTGTTCGATGATATCCTACAACTAGTCGCCTGATTTTTTGGCCTTTCTTTTTTTTGCGCCAAAGTTAATTTTTGTCAGGCAAAAAAGTGAAAATAATAACTTAAATGAGTTTTTACGATTCCTAAAAAATTAAATCAAAACAATAATAACAATCAATTTAGGTAATAACAGTATAGAGTCACATGAGCAGTTCTATATCAGTAATGTGTTCAGTTAAATTTCGACCGTGCAATACTTTTGGTTCCCTCTGTAGTTAGTGCGTCTGCATAACCCCTTACTATTACTATTACATATTGAAACTTAATTCTACCTTGAACGAAAATTCTAAGTGGGGTTATCGAACAATTATAAAGACAAAGTCAAAGATTAAACTCTTGTGACAATTCCAAAAAACATAATAAACCGCAAACTTGTACATAAATACAGTTTAACCTCTCCGAAAGGTAAATACATACGGTCAAATCAAACATGACTTGTGTTTACATACTTAATGGGCAGAGCTTGACATATGAAGAGCGTTGACTGTATCCATAATAACTTTACTTCAACTAGCAATTATTAAAATCTGTTGCCATTCTCAGTTGACAGTGTCAAAACATTTAGGGAGCTCTCGTTATTTTTCGTAATCCAAGCCTTTAAATTTTTCTACGTGTGAATTTGTTGGTTGTATTTCAAGCATGAACCACATACTAACAGTACATATTCCATCGAAGTACATGAAATAATGTGAAAAGCAGAGACCTCGAGAGAGATTATAAGATAGATAAGCGGGAGGAAAATAACCAGAAATTAGTGTTGTCTTATTTTTGCCAACTTTATGAACTTGTAATGTTGCGCGGTGACTTTCACGTGTCCGTGGTAATATCAAGCCAAGTTAAACCGTAATTAAATAATGTTTAGAAATTTCTGTGGGAACAATGAGAACAAATACGGCAATAACTTTACTTGGTATTGGGTAAACAGCCCGAATATCTGGGCTTTAAAAATACACAATGTAATAATTAACCATGTGCTTCCCAAATAAGGTTTTTTAAATACACAGTGAAACTCGATAAGTCGGACACTCGATAAGTCGGATTTGGCTTAAGTCGGACGAAATCTCTCAGCCCCTT
>CAJVPJ010000983.1:0-13731 GCA_910592205.1 Paraglomus occultum | reverse complement strand
GTTTGCAGTTCCGATTGTCCTCAATATATTTTCCAATTGATCATCATCCAATCTATCCATTGTTGTCAATAACAAGGTATGCAGTCTGATGAAGTGATGTCTTCTGTCATTGTTGTTGGTAATCGCTTCTAAGCTTTCGATCACTTGTTCCCTCAATTCGGTTGCGCTCAGGATTCCGTCCGATTGGGTAATCTCGTCAATCTCAATGTCTTCAATTTGTTTAGCTTTGCCTTTGTTTTTCGCTTTCGAGAATGACGGTTCACCGTTGTTCTGACATAATAATGAATAAAAGTATGGAATAACGTTTTAGTTACAGTTTGATAGTGAACAACGTACGTCGGTGGCTATGCGGTAATAAGACTATTACGCTTCAATTCTCATACTGTGTTGCTTCGTACTGTTTAACATTAATAAATGTTATGACATATTAATAGAACTTACTATGGTTTCTGCCATCGCTGGATAATCGCTATAAACTAAATTAACTATTACTATTATCACTATTTATATGGTACTAAATGTCACACGGACGGTCCCAACCAATCAAAGTTGTGCCGTTCGATTACACCCTGCAACATAATTTTACGGTGAAGTATATCTGACTTCCCTACTCCATAGTCTGTGTAGTTACGATAGTGATAGGATATAGGAGATATGATGATTGTCTCTTTGACGTTTGTATATTTCCTGCGGCAGTATATGGTTCGGGAAGTTTTTACTGGGTATTGTAATTTGGAAGTTTACCAATTAACATTTTTTGGATGATCGGTCAAACGCCGATAAAAGTTGTCTTTTACAATACTCAATTGATCACTTGCAGTCGAATTACATCATCGGATGAATAAAAGGAATGGATGTGAAAAAAAGAGTCCGACCTCAAACTCCGGATACACGCGCCGGAGGATTCAATAAACGGTAGTTAACCTTTATTAAGATTATTTTAGGGCACTTGCGAGGATGACACGAACGGAGGCATTTCTACTACGCTCTGTCAACGACCATAATCTTCAATAACAACTATTTGCTATTCTTATCGTATGTCAGAAACATACCGTGTGAATATAGTTTGGCATTTTCTACTTTGCATTATCATAACGTCAAGTTCTTGGACATGTGCGACATTAATTCTATCTATAAGAGACACGTTTATTGATGATTTCTATCTAATTAAGGGCTTAACAATGCCCGATTGGTCACAGATCATTTTCCTACGCAATTTGTTGTAGCTACTCTCTATCTACAAATAAGGGAGAGATAATCAAATTCGGAAACGTAATCGGCGTTCAAACGAATAATTTCTTCGGTCTTTATTGTATCCATTAAAGTAAACATCGAGCAGTTAATAGGGAGAATATTCTGATATCCCATTTAAAGTTTGTTCGTCCACTCAGCAGACTTACATCACCGAGCATCAACGTGATCCACCAAGTGGACAATAATCACAGCACACAAGCTATTGTCAGAGCGTAAGGCCAAAGAGCAAGCATCCCTCTATCGTATATAAATATAGATTAGACTTTACTTGTTTCTAAGATGCTAAATAAATAGGTTACATGAATAATAAAACAGAGTAACGTAGAAAAACTATAATAAATGCGATTATTTTCGACACGGATGAATGAACAGGCGAAAAAGAGTTGAATCTTTTTCTATTTAATGGTGATTGTTGAAAACGAAGATATACAAGTGTTGTCTAACTAATGATTGTCATTTTGCATGATGAATTCTAAATGTAAGAAATAAAACTCTATGTTGGTAACAACGGAAATATCTAAGAAATCTCCGCTTCGTCATCTTCACTCTCTGTTCGTTGAAAGAAAGTTTTTTAACATAAAAATATTATTAAACAGATTGTAATACCATTGAAAAGACATTTAAAAAGTCTCATACCTGGTTGCCTATGCGGAATATGAAGACATCTTATCTTTAGATATGAACAGAATTGGCGGATAACGATTACTGCCCAGTAAATGTATGCAATCAATACAAAGACGAAATAGCTCAAAAGGTAGTAATACTCGATCTTGGGCGTTAGGATTGGATCACTAATTTCAGGGTGAGGGGAAAAAGAGAAATATGTTGAGATTGAAATGTTCTCGATAGTACAAATTGCTAGAAAAGCAAACTACTTACATATGAAAGACGATAGGAACGTTGGCCAATATCGCGCCAACTAACAACGGGATCAATTGCACAGTAAACATAGGAAACGGTGTCTTTGTCACATGTGCCAATATAATCTTTGTGGCCATGCGTCCGAACACGATACCAGTCGTTAACGCAAAAAGAATAAAGTGCTGATCTTCTAATATACTCGAATATGGTGATGATAGCCATAGATATCCACTAACAGCATAGACCGCAAATGATAAATGTTGAGGTAGAGTAGCTAAAAATGAGCGTTCCTGACGTCGGCATGCTTGATACACGTTATAAAAGCTATATGTTTGAATGAAGGGGAGGGGTTAACCATGCCATGTCTTCATGTAGATCGCAACAAAATTGAATGTTTGTAGATGATCTTACCTGGCTGGCAAAAGGCAAGTCAAGACCATGGTAGTGATGAAAGCAAACATCAAATCCGTCAATGTATAGCCTTGTACAAAGTCTGGAGCTTTCGAACCGAAAAATTCATGTAAATCTGTTTTCCAGAATCCAGGCCCTATAGGAAAATATACGTAAGTACAATTTGACAGAAAGTTGTCATGTGAATTAAACAAGCAATAGCTTACCTAAAATGCCGGATATTATCATAACAATACAAGCAGTAATCAAACCCTCAGTTGGCCCGTTGACATATCCAAGATAGAGAACACCCGTCTGATATTCTTCCCAGGTGGATATGTAAAAGGGAGCGGTAGTCAAAACTAATAAGAACGCAGAATACCATGAATGACCCAGTCCCATGGCAGCCGATTGGACGATTGCTCCCAAACTGCAGTTCAGTGCATCACATCCATGGTCAAAAAGTTCACCGAGTGGCGATGATGTTCCAGTTCGTCGCGCTTGCCGTCCATCTATGTTGTCAAACGTTGAGTATAGCCATAATCCGAGGGCAAAGCTATAGAACGTGCATACGGTATCAGTTATGTGCCATGGAAAGCAAATGGAGTTTCGCCCATGGAGCAATTCTAAAAGAATAAGAACAAACAATACTGTTCTTTTTACCTGAAATAAAGCCACGCAGCTCCTGGGCCGACAAGGTCAGGTATAAATATAATCACACACGTCAAATTTATCAGTATAAAACCAAAGCCGCAAAGCGTTATCAGATTCGGTCTACATTATGATGAGACAGAACAGTTACATGTTAGTGATTATTATATTATATCTATCTATTTATATTATATCTATCTATGTCCTCAAATATCAAACATATTGACGTCTTTATACTCACGCCATCCATAGTGGGAATGGTTCAATGACCAAGTCCAAATAGGGCTTTAAAATATACTTTGATATTGGAGACTTGTCGACCGATGCATATCGATACAGCTTCAAGTTGCTGAGACCGACTTCGCCAATGTAATCGGATTCGAAGAATAGCATTATGTTCAAATATGAAAATACAAAAAAAACCTTAACCTTGTCTGGACGGATGTTTATATAACACGAGAAACTGTATATCTCTCTAACATGCCAACACGGGTACTTTTTTTTTTCTGTGCTCTAATAAACTTCTTTTTATCTAACGCCAAAATCTCTGAAATTGTCGCACACAGAGATGAGCTAAATGATACAATTTTTAACACACATGAATCTACCTGGAAAGGAAAAATAAGCCCTAAAGTTTTTATGTAAGCAGGAATTAAATGCCAAGTATAATTCTTCTCTTTCCCATCTCACTGCCCGTACAATGACAGGTGGTGTCACGTAGATCGACAGTGCGCCCATAACTTTATCAAATCTTGATCAAAATGGCGTCATCCTTACTCGTTATGGGTGTTCGCATATGTTACCCCAACACGACCCTCAAATATGGATGGATTGGGGTCACATTGGGGGGGAGGTACTAATTTGCGTAACTTGCGAAATAATAGCGATTGTATGCTAGCTGGTAAAACTGAGCGGACTATTCTTTTTTTGTTTTGGTTTTTCCTGCCATAAGCTGGGGAGAGAATTGGATAATCCGTATGGTTTTAGGATTTCGTACATATGACTTTCCGGGCTTGGGTTTTCCCCAGCCATTCTACATAATAATAATTGTTGACGATCCTTTGCATTTTTATCTTACGATTTCCCATCTCTTGGCTTTATTAGTAAGAAAAAAAATTTTTTTTAATCAAACCATCAACTTTTTATAGGCTTGTGATGATCACACCCGAAACCCCTGACCACATGTGAGTGATCTGATTTAATTAATCTATCAGTGAGGTAAAATGTTGATTTGGGTGAGTGAGATTTGAGTGAGAATAAAAGACCAACCGTCCTAATGGAAGGCAAATGTTCTGCCTTTTATCTGTAATCAATGACGCTAAGGAAAGATATCAAATTCAAACTGCAAAGTCCATGAGCCTTAAAGTACAGTAGTACCAAAAAGGAGATTGTCCGTTGAATAGACATCACTCGATATCAATTTTGCCTCTTGGGTATTCTTACAACGGGAAGGTAATGTTTGGGTTCGTTTCATCGATGATCGTGTCAATTAACGTCTTATTCGTATTGAGATAACGTTCATCTTTACAAAAAGGAGCACCGTAGTTTGCTTGCGAATGTTGCCGTAACCTGTGATAACTAGGAACTACATCATTGTCTTATTATAATTTTATTGGATGGCAAGAGCTCCTCCTCAAACGAGGCCGAACAAGCTCTCATTGAAGCCATCAACCATATTAATATAGATGCTGGTTTATATCATTTGAACAAGAGAATTCGACCGGCGGTTACTTACATTGTCAAATTAATTAAGACGTGTGTCGATCTAACCAAACTGTTTCGTTTAAACCGTTGGATGTTGCGACGTCGACGTACGCAACAATAATGATACTCTAGTGTCCGCTTAATTTACAGCAAAGTCGAGGATTTAATGATCGTTCCTAGTCAATGAATCTGTTTAATAATGTGGTATTAAGATGAATTGTTGCACTGTAATGTTTGTTATTGAATGTTTATTGAATGTTTACTGAATGTTTATTAAATGTTTGTTATTGAAGCACGATTTTTAACGCGTTTGTGACAGTGCGCTATTTAACTTCTGTTACACTAATATCTCGGAGTTCGCTTGGCTTAGCCGAAAAGAAAAAAAAAACTTCAATGGATGAACTCATGTTAATCATATTATACTTTCTGTCTTTTGAAGATCATATTGTCCCAGACCAAGTGTTTTAAGGACGAATTCTCTGTTTCGGTTTTAGACTTTAATCCAGAAAAGTCATTAATATTAAATCTCGATAACACAAAAATTTTTACGCTCATCCGCGATTGCGCTCGAATAAGCGTTCTAGTACGATAATAAATAAAGTTTTTCTATAGAGGACTGACTTGACATTTTGACGCAGCTCCCATTTATCCGACAGAACGCCGGCCTTTAGTGATCGGTCAATCGTAGGTGATTCAGTTCAGGATATGACCAAAGTTATGAGCAGGTAACAAAAATGACCAACCCCCGCGAAATGCATTAATATGAGACTTAAATCCAGGTTACTTCCTTTCCAGATGTAAGTCTAACTATATTATATGTTTCAGTAAACCTTGAAGAAAGCTCTAGTCTCTTTGATGCATGTGGAGTGTAATTGACTTGCCACATCTAAAATATCTACAACAAAATAATTATCTGCAAATTTTGGATGCACCGATTGGAAATAAACAAATAAAGTTGGTTTTTTTTTCCTGCCTTACTGTAGAAGGAAAAGATATTATTAATCGACTCGACAAATTGCCATTCTTACAAAGTTTTGCATTGTCTTGGTCCGCGGTGTGCGTGGCGTGGGAATCAGTTTTATGGTTTTTATTTCACGTGCAGAAACAAAAGTAATGTTAAACAATGTCGGTACTTGACTCTGCTTCAAACTTTGTTGACTCGGAATTAGCTAATTGTCTCAAAGAATACGACTATGGAATAAAACAAAATTCAGTAAAAGTCTCAAAGCAGGAACCAGGCGTGTTCGAATTAGTTCTCCTAGAAAACGTACAACTCGTAATACGCGTCACTCAGCATGGGTTCTTGGTGAGTTTCAGGTAGACGACTGTCGACATTACCTATACTTGTTAAATAATCGACCGTATTTGCAGATTGTAAAAGCAACGCCGCTCGAAGACGCAGCAACTGCAGACGCGGAACGAATAAAGGTCCTCAACAAACCGTTTGAAACTATGGAGTCTCTGTTACAAGCAAGCAGTGCAAAGTTTGCTGAAAGATTCTATCAGGCGTTATACGCTAAATTAGCTGCCATTGACGAAAGCGAATGAGCTCAATCTCACATGTCTGCACTGATTACGATCATGAGACACTAGAACTCCCAGTCATCAATAGACATCCTGTAACTTTCGCTAAGAATGTACGATTTCGGTTTCTTATCACAACCTATATTACTCGTCCAGTGAGACGCATGTACAATAATTACTTGTGCTTTGTGAACCATGTTAGATAAGAGTAGCAAGGAGAGTGTGGAAAATGAAGAAAAGAGATTGTCCCATAGTTTGTTTAAAAATAACAAATGCTCTACAATTTGACTCGTTATGAGAAAAATTTAGACATAAAGTAAAAAAAAAAAACGAGGAGCAAGATGAAATGAATGAAATCTTAAAAAAAAAATTGGAGTACTCCAAAAATGACAAGGTGAGTCGACAACGGTGAAATTCAATCTGCTCTGGTTTGACTAGTATAATACAACGGATGAAGATATACAATCTTCTCCGAAATCCTCCATACAAAACACATCGCACTTTTCTTTGTCCCAGTTCAATTACAGTTAATCTGATTCAAGCCGCCGCACGGCCTTTCCCAATGCAACCAGCAAAGTTCAGCTCTTACATGACCCCAATCAATGTTATTGTATAAAAAAAAAGTCCCCAATTAAAAGAGATGAATAAATAAATTCATGCTCGGCTACTATTCCCATCCCGGTTTAAATTCTGTCTTACAGGTTCTACAAATAGATGAAAGAGCAAGTCGTTTAGTCGAGTAACGTACAGATGAGCTAAGGGAAAATTAAGCACTCACCGAAATAGGGGTGATCCATGGCCTCCTTTGGTGTAAGTCGTTCCTGAAAGATGTATTGTGAGTATGACGGACAAAATTGTCAGGCAAATTGATAAAACTAGTTGCTTCAGATTTTGTACCTGATGGTCATAACGTAACAATTTATCAAGGAAGTCGATTGCTTCCTTAGAGACAAATTTTGCATTTTCTGCTGTGCAAAATTTATTCCAGGGTTTTCGAGGGTACCTGAATGTTATTTACATTTCACATCTACTTTAGAATTGTTTCTAACAGACAGGCGTATTCGATTTATTCATCGCATACCTTCCAAGAATATCGTCATACTGAGCATCCAACTCTATGTCGTACTTGTCAAGATACGCAAACAACTCGTCGGTCCCGAGAACTTTCGCAATTTTGACTAATTGATCGAAATTATCATGACCGTGAAAGAATGGTTCTTTACGGAATATCTACGAGCAAGCAGAGCGTTATAAACAAAATATGACAAAGTTCATGCGGTGTAAGGTCACCTCATACCATGCTTGCAAACATACAACCGAGGCTCCACATATCCAGAGAATAATCGTATTCCTGGAAGTCAACTAGCAATTCCGGGCCTTTAAAGTATCTTGAAGCTACACGCACATTATACTCGGTTCCCGGATGGTAAAATTCTGCTAGACCCCAATCTATTAGCCTCAACTACGAAAACGACAATTAGAACACATCGTATGAAATTTTAGAGGTGGAATTTCGCTCAAAGACAATGAAAGAATTACGACTTACTTTGCGTTTTTCATGATCAATCATCACATTGTGAGGTTTTACATCTCGGTGCATAATTCCTTTTGAATGGCAATAATCCAAAGCCTGTTAATCAATATGGGAATTTCGTTAACTTTGTTGCGTCTATACAGATGGAACAGAATTCGATTACATATGTCCTACTTATCCAACTAACCTTCAAAAGTTCAAAGATATAAAAGCGCACATCGTAATCCGAAAATTTTGGGTATAACGTTTTGAAATCGGTGTTATTCACGTATTCGAAAATCAAGGAAGGTGTTTTCGACTAGGCAAAAAGAAAAGGGAACAAGAAAAGCTTTAACGAAACGTCCCAATCCAATATAAATAACTCCTCCGCTATGCACCATCTCACCATCCCACTTAGCGTTCATCTCTAAGTTGATACGCATATCTCCTCACGATGAACTATATGAGTTTCCCCGAATCAGCTAGAATAGGACAAAAAGAAGGAATACGACAATGCTTGAGCGATCAGACGTTATACCTGAGGATCCCTTACAACATCTAATAGCGAGATAATATTCGGTCCACCAGCTAGATTTTGTAGAATCTTAATCTCTCGCTTAATTTTCTTCTTTTTCACAGGCTTAAGCACTTTAATCACGCATTTCTCATTGTTAACAATATTAATTCCTTCGAATACTTCAGAATATTTTCCGCGTCCAATCTTACGCACTATTTCGTAGTTATCTTGCGAGCTACTTCACCAGTATGAACGTAAAATGGAAATTGTAAAGTGCCAGATGTCAGTACATTGTTGAATAGCGATAGATTGCATAAACAGAAGACCAACTAGCCGCATTTCGGTTGTTTGGGGCGTTATACTAGCATAGATCTGTTCAAGAATAACTCGACGCGAAAAGGTTTCTCATTGCTTACCCCCATTGCACTTGTAAATTATCTGCGGATAAACAAGATAGACAAGTTAGCGACTGTAGATCAGCTCCACACAAGTAAAAATTGACGACGACGTGGGCCGTACTCCGTTACCGGAAATCCAACAAGTTCATGATCATCCTCTAGCCATAACACCAAATTCACATACCATAATCCCAGTATTCTCTCGGCAAGGTCTGGTTTACGTTGGCGTACGTGCGAGCGACACTTGTGTACGCTGACATTGTGCTGTGTTTTTTACGTGCTTGTGACATGAAGGGGAAAGCATAAGTCCGTTTTTTTTTGAAGTGGCTTGAAAGGATGGTCACAATGTCCATCACGTAATGAGATCTGAAGGGGGGTATATAATTATTGTAAGCAGACGGTTTCTTGTGAGAGTATTATTGGGCAAGCGTTTGTATTGTGTTCAAACATCACGCGTTTTTATATAGTCACCGGGTGGTATTACACAAGTGCAACATGAGTACGCCAATATTTGTTCCGGGCATCTTGATTAGTTTTTTTAATATTAATGCGAAACCAGAGGTTAAACATTAATGTGCTAGCAAGAAAGAAGTGAGGTTACTATTTACGAGATAGTTGATGTTATCAGGAATGTGCTTTTAATTGGCTACAACTGAAACCATATGTGGTGACTATTCGTTAACGCCGCACATCCAATATGTACAAAGCCGAAAACCATTTATATTTTTAGTAGCAGTAGAATATACGCTCCATTCTTTCCATCGAGAAATTGGGTTTTCCATGTGTCTTTTAACAATCATGATTCTTTAATGACTTGGTTCTCACAATGTTGACCCAGAATCTAAGATAGTTTCCTGATTTCTTTAACGCTTAACAGAATACTCTAAAGATAGCCACCGAACATATAAAGGAGTATAATTAGCACACATATAACTGAGCATATCCCTGCCAGGTCTTTCGCAAAAACCCACCATTTCGCCCTTTAGCATGTAAGGTTAATGTTTCCTACTATCATAACCGAGCGCTCCATGATCTGTTTAAAGCAAAATTACCCAGCCAAAGCCTTTCGATCGATGTCGCTGTCTAGGAAACCATCCCGTGCAAAACTTCTCGTCCCGTTGTACCCGTTTTCGTTTATGGGGTCACAAGGAAGCATTCAAAGTATCCAGCATCGCGAGTATTTATCGGTCAAATGCCTTCAACGTTCTATTGTTGCTAAGTTTCTTGTTGAGATAGAGCGTATATATTGTCCTAGCCGCACAAATTTAACCGTGTACGTTGCTAAATTGAGTAAGCTAAACGTGTTTCTGTAGTTATCGCTTCCCTGATACTAGTAGCTGATACAGTATATTAATATAATCTTGTACGATATAACCAATTGGCACATGACGATTCTTATCGATTATTATTATGGTATAATAAACAACGGTCTAACTGTCGAACGTTAGTGTCATCATCACGAACACATTCGTCAAATGTTGATCATACAAACTATTATTGAAAGCTCAATTGACGAACTACTACCTGGCGGAAGAAACTGCCTGCGTTTTCTGTACATTACGTTCAGATCTGTAAAACGTGTTGCGAACGCGTTACACGCGGTAATTTTTACTCCGCCCATACGAGACCGGCAAGGAGAGATTAGGGGGGGGTTTTGGTGAACTAGGAGAAGATAAAAAAAAATAATTGCGTGCAAAGCAGCTCGTTTTCGGGACAGTAAAGGAAAAAAGATGGTATTTCTCTATAAGCAAATATTGTAAAGTTTCCAACAACTTGTTTTTATTCAACTTATTAACGCTTGAAACCAGGTAATATTTGTTGAAAAGCGCGCTTTGGCTCGACTAAACTATGTAGAGACTAACATCCTCTATACAGTTTAGAGTAACATCCTTTTAGTTGCGAGCTTCAGGTATTTATATCATATTCATATTTCTGTGAAACAAGTTTTGGGACGATTTGAGCCAATAAAAAGTACACTCAGCCATAATGCACACTTTACTATCATGTGACTTTCAATAGTGAACTTCAAACTCGATAACTTTCAAGCGAAACAAGCTACGCTTATAAAATCTGTGCTGCTACAACAACACTTGCCCCATAAGAAATAGAGAAACTTTTATGTTAATATAAAAAAGTGAAGTAATATTCCTCACAACGCAATTTTATATACAAAAACCGATCAAATTACATTCACTGAACAAACCAAATTCATGTCTGGTGTTTGTTTTCGTTTTTATTTAAAACAATCCCGTATAATACAATATTACTTCTTACGGCCACCAAATACCTCCTTAAAATAAGGATGTTGGAGAGCCTGCTTAGCCGAAATCCGTCGCCCAGGATCGTAAACGAGCATCCTCTTTATGATTATCAGAGCAACAGTTGATTCAGTAATGCATAATGCAACCTATATATAGTAGTTCACGATTAAATTAGGGGGACTTACAGCAAGCAGATCAATTCCATCCGCGTCTAGCGGTATATATTTGTCTAATGGTACTGATTTCCAGTTCGGAAAGACGTTCTTGTAATCTGGTAACTTTGATACGCCTGGCCATGTGACGTCATCTGGTGTTCCAAGGTATCTACATAGACCAAGTTTTATCATTAGAAGCTAAGAGTATTTGTATAATTCTGAATCAAAAATAACAAGTTTTCTAACTTGAAGATCTTAAAGAGTTGATCTATTTCCGAATCGCCTGTATGAAAATATTTTTAGTAAGAGGTGAGGTAAGGCAGAAACGAGATAAGAACGTGCCTGTTAGGCGTTAATACCTGGGAGGAACGGGGTTCGAAGCGCCATCTCTGCAATCACGCAAGCAACACTCCATATATCCACTCCTATAGAATATTGCCGTATCCCAAGTAAGATCTCCGGAGCCCTATACCACAGGGTCACAACCTAAAGAAAAACAATAACAATCATCACCAATCGTTAGAATCTCATTCGAAACAGAGAAAAATCCCTATGGTCAATCATCTTTTTTTCCTGTCCGTAAAGTTTGCTCGCTTACTTCATGCGTGTACGGCCTTAGGGGAACGCCAAATGCTCTAGCTAATCCAAAGTCGGCCAATTTGAGATTACCGTTTTTATCAATTAACAGATTCTGCGGCTTAAGATCTCGATGGATAATGCGATGTGAATGACAATACGCGACACCAGTAACTAACTGAAATGCTAATTTCTTATTAAAAGAATCAAGAAAAAACGCAATGAATTAGAACGGTTCTATAAAGCAATAATGATCAGAACTAGTCATATCCCATAATACTTTTATTTCTTGCGGATCCATTACATGCTCCTTTGGGATGTTGTCCATGTACCGTTTTAAGTCCATGTCGAGGAATTCAAAGACCAGATATAGTTTATTATCCTGATATACAATGTCCAAAAGTCTAGTAGCATAAATGAACGTAATAAATGTGTTATCATCGGATACGACGCGTACGGCCGAGAAACGCGTCCCGATGACGCTCATGCTACTATGCTAAGATGGATTATAATAAGAATACTCACTTTACAATGTTATCATTGTTCATCTCTTTTAGCAATGAAACTTCTCTTATAGCCGTCGAAGGAACACCCTCATCATCCGCTTCTAGTCTAATGCGTTTCAGGGCGACTATCTGTCCCGTCTGTTTGTCTTTTGCCTTGAACACGACACCGTATGTGCCTTTGAAATGCGTCGTGTTAATACGTATAAATTTACGAGTTATCCAAACAAATTCACGAAATAAACCGAACCATAATCTCTGCTGAAACTCTTCACTGTTAAGTTAAGCAATACCTTCTCCTATTTTCTGGAGCTTGTCATAATTGTCTTCCGTACTCATTTCTTTACAGAAAAGCTAAAAAAAAAAAGTAGCAACAATAGTGTAAAAGCGAAATAAAACAAACAAAACAACGTATTTTATATTGATACACAAATGGATCTGGAAATGGAATGACGACACGCGCCCTGATTTACCTTAAAATCTAGACGCGAAAATCAGTGTTATTCGATATCTTTTGATATCTTTAATAGTTTTTGTTTCATACGATACGAACATGGAATACAACCAGCGATCGCAACGAGCATACAACTTTCCTTTTCTAAAGGTAGCGGAAATACCTTTAATGCTGAATGACTTAAATATTCCGTTTACCGAAGAAGACGTCAACAAACCGAATCCGGTTCGTTTTCAAGCAGCGCTTGAAGTATTTGGTAACGGGTTAATGGGGATTACGCTCAATAGTCATCGACCGCAGATCGATGACGCATTGGAAGGATTCGATTATCGAGTATGTTTGTTTACACTTTACGTAAGAGTGGGCTCGTTTCCTTCTTAACTAATAAATATTCGTGCTTCTTAATAGGAACTTCATTCCGAATCAGTATCCCAGTTGGCTTTTGCCTATTCTCTGTTAGTGATCTTTTGAAAGTTTGCTTGAATTTCTTTTTCGATAACAACTGTCTAATTAAATGACGTACTTTATAACCCAATTATCTACATAATACTAGTCGAAGGCTAATGACATCTGCAGGAATAGATGACTACTGTGTAAGAGATGTATTGAAACCAGAACCCGGCCGGGTTCGTATGATTCTCAGTGGAATCATCAATTTTGCAAGATTTCATGAAGACAACATCTACCTGCTTCAAGCTTACTTGGATAAATCGGTAAAGATCTTGAGGAATCAAGGGTGTACTATTGTTGCAGAGTTGAACGATGACAACTCAATTATCTAGGAAAACGTGGAAATCGAACACCAAAATGAATGTCGAAGACGCCAAGAACTCATAGATCGGCTCGGCATGATAAAGTAAGTAACAAAAGAGTTGCACGCAATACAGTGAGATGGTTTGTCACGTATAATGACTTGGCATCCATAATACAACTTTTGCAGGTTACAACACATCGAAGAGGAACCAGCTGC
>CAJVPJ010000982.1:0-13743 GCA_910592205.1 Paraglomus occultum | reverse complement strand
GTTACATGCGCGCGAACTTGATGTATAATTTGCAAAATTTTGTGTTACTCACTCATTTATTGGAGGGCACTGTATATAATGAGGTGAATTGTACAGTGGAGATTATAGAGAATTGAACACAACAGAATCAAAATGTGTCAGATCTACTATCCAATATTCCATTCTAGTAATAATCCCCACAATAATAATAATATACTGTAACTTGCATAGTGCATTAGATAATACTTTTCGGAATGGAATTGTTGTATTGAATATTTAAGTGTTTGCGATACGCTTGCGATAATATAATATCCGTTCTTATAATGATAGTGAGTGAGGCTTTTGTGGCAACTTTGGCTGTGTGGCGGGGTCGTAGCCCACTCCACTGTTCATTTTGTTCCAAAAGATCTAATCCCCGATTAATTGATTTTAGTACTTTTATACTTGGCAGATCATTTCTTACTGCTTCCTCATTAAGTATTTACCATTGTCATTTTTTCAATTCTCTAACTGCAGTAAAGTGAGTACCATGTCCAACTCAATTATTATATTCAGCTGATTTAGCAGTTTCGGCCACATCTGATTTGGCTAGTTCAGCATCAGTATCAAAAGTAGTATCAGTTTTCAAAATTCTTCACTTTTAATACACCCCAAAATATTGCGTATCTTAACAACTCTCGATAAGATCTTTTGCCTGGTCTATCCCGCAGAGTTTTGGATTGAGTGATTAAGCCACTTTACTTTTTTTAGCATCTTCTTTTAATTTCTCCGCTACTTCTTTTTGCTATTGATTTGGCTTTGTTTAGAATTAATTTATCAATTTTTTTACCTAACTTAGCACCTTCTTTTAAAATCTTCAATACAGCATCAGCATTTGTTGTTAATTAATTTCATAAATTTATTATCGAATCAGTAACGTTGTTATTTTTTTTATATTTAGTAGCAAGCCATCTTATCTGATTTGAATTAAAACGTCGCTCGTTTTTCTAACTCATCAATCTTCAATGCTCTTGCACTATTACTAAGGGCTCCATGTACAGAATATACTCCTCCTCACGGCAAACTGAGTGAGATTGCACATTTGGAAGGTAAAAATAAAAAGCTGTCAAAGATTAATGATTCTTTCCAAGTCTGTTGCACTTAGCACATATAAGCAATCTGGTCCTTTTATAAAACGCCATCAAGGTCAAAAAAGATAACAAGAAAGAATAATATTAATAGGCCTATCTCTATATAAAAACATAAACTACAGTGGTGTGCAAAAAAAATGACAATTTTTCACCTCGTTCTGGTTTCACAACATCACATCAATTAACATCATTTTGAATTAGATTTCATTAAAAAAAGTTAATATGATATTCATTCACCATTTTTCTTAATAATCTCATCACAACGCCGTGGCGTCGACTCTACAAGACTAACTAGAAGGCTATTCTCACTCTTCACCCATAAAACGTTCTCATTCGTTAATATTTTTGGGCTTACGCATTTCTACATTCCTTTTAACAATCGCCCAAAGGTTTTTAATAGGATTTAGGTCTGGACTATTAGAAGGCCAGTCCATAACCTCTGGAATGTTGTCTTAAGGAATTCTTGGGCAATGCGACTAGTATGTTTCAGATCATCATCCTTCTGTAATCGCCAATTGCCCTTTAACATGTTTTTTATTTCCGGGACATGCTATTCCACTATTTCCGTGTAATATTTTCCGTTCATTATGCGACGAAAACAACTAAGACTAGTTTTACCTTTTACACAGAAACCACCCCACGCGAATATTTTACGTCGATCTTTTGGCATAGGGCGGGCCTTGCATTTTTATACCAATGCTTTATCGCGTTACGAAACAATTGAAATGCTGTAAATAATGTCTATTCCAATTGTCATTTTTATGTTTTTGTGCCCATTCAATATGTCGTTGCTTATGGGCCGGTGTAAGCATATTGGTGTGGCAAGGGGAAGAGCATTCTGGTAACCAAGGTCATTCAAATGCCTTGATACTGTTGAGCGGGAGACGTCTATTCCAATATCGTCTAATTTTCAGCAATAGATTTAGCAAAAATTGAGGGATTCCTTCTAATATACTAGCCGATTGCACGAGAAGCATTAGTCGTTATTCTCTTAATACGACCGCTACCACCTTTATGCCCCACATCACCAGTTTCTTTGATCTTTTTTAGGGTTTCGATAGATTGTTTTGGATGGTATCTTTGTTAATGATTGAATTTCAGTAGCCGTTTGTATCCCTTGCCGCCAGAAATGTAATATAGCTTCACATTGACTTCGCTTCTTAGATGGAGCTATTTTAATGCTTTGTGAAATAAAAATTTTATGAAAACTTAAGTTTGAAAATTGTAGGGTAATCGAAGAGCTTTCATTTGCATATTTACACCAATTAATCGTGTGATGAAAAAATTGTCGTTTTTTTGCACATCACATATTCAAAAATAAAAAATCGGCTTTCAATATTTATTATTACTGTATTAATATTGATAGAAAGAAGTATTAGCATTTTGTGCTTATTAATACAGTATTGTTGCTTCTCTGAGCCTTATATCTTCTAAACGTAATAATTGAATTTGTTATTATATAATCAAATATTCTTTCTATATCGAATTATTTATTCCTTTGGGACGTCCAACAATGCTCTCTCTCTTAACCATATCTAAGGCCCAAATAAAATCCACCAACGAAACAAGACTTAAATTGAAACTTGACCGTCAACAGATCAATTAAAATTCGTAACTTGGATTTTGTATCCTTGACGGTAACGCGTCCATCTTTATCGACGTCCAATTCACGAGTAAAAGCGTCAGACATGTGATTCCAATGAATAGTAACAAAGCCTTGATACGCAAGAAACTGGAGAAAATTAAAAGAAATTGTTTGCAACAAAGCGAATTACTTAATTTGCATTATAGAATCGCTGCACCGGTTTATCTCAGCTTGAGCAGTGTTACCATTTTCCCTACACCATGTTTTTGATTAAACTTCCTTTACATTGTTTCTCACCTGTAAGAAAACAAATCCAATTCCCACAGCCACAGCAACCATTTTCCCAACCTTCTTGATGAAAAATCCCGTACAAAACCCCAAAACGGAACCAAAAGTTATATCAGTCTTATTCAAAAGTGATTTCTTTTCGTGTTTGTCTACGTTTGTTGGTATCTGAATAGGTTCCGGCGATGCTTGTGTTGTCTTTGGTAGAGAAGCAGAACTGGAAGGGAAGGGTGCTTTAATGGAAAAGCATGAGAGGGTAAGAATGCAAGAGCAAGTGATCGGAGAGACATATGGCCTTACACAATGAAAAATAAAAATCATGTTATGGGATCTGGCGATTAGAACATATACCTTCGCAATGAACAAAGACGCTCCATTCTTTCACGAGAAAACTAGCTCCTAAAAGCGCGGTGGTTGTTACTGCACTTCTTCTTGTCGCTGGACCTAAGACAAGCCATTATTATATAAATGTCACATCCCATATTAATATATCGAACTTTTAGGAAAATTCCCATTAAATCGTCCCGGCAACTCTCTTTCAGAGCAGTCAAATCATCCGCAAGCCTCACCTACCACGAAATATGTTTCCGGCTCTATTTATGGCAAATGGTAGTCGATATGCGGCCCGAGTGAAGGAAATAACTTTGTTGGACATAACATTGTGGACAAGTAGCAATGGACGCTGAAACGGTGACATTAGCGAAAAGCACTCAAAAACTGTAGAATGCACATATGGGAACAAGATCACTAAATAGCCAATCGGAGAATTTCTTTATGAGATGATAGAGAGGTTACACGTGCATATTATTTTAGATTTCGTATAATTAAGCAAGTGATATATCAAATATCAGCTCCTCGTTTATTCTCAATAAAAATTGATTTGAAACAAGTCATAAAATATAATAGTAATGGTTATTCAACTAGCTTTTAATTACGTAGTCACTCGCCAAGCTGGCCACACTACACACAACTTCTTTACAACTTTTTATAACCGATTAACCAGATGCGGAATCAACCGTGTAGGCTTGGAAAGTTTCTTTAGACATGCTTGGTTCTTCGGAATTGATGATCTCGTTGGAAAAAGTAGGTGCACCAATACCTGAACGCGAATGCACGCCATCTGGCGAATATGGCATGAAGATCGTCTTTGTTCCCGGTCCTTTGGCCATTGCCGACATAGTTTCCAAGTAACGAATTTGCTGTGAAAAAAGAAAGTATAAAATTGAGTATGACAACTAATAGAAACAAACTCTGTACGTATAAGGCTAGTAAAAATTATGCATACCATAGCGGCAGGAATGTTGAGTAATTCCGCTGCTTGTCTCATTAACTTTGCTGCGTCAACTGTATGAAAGTAAACGGTTATTGGGAATGTTGATAGAGGCCATGAACAATAACTAACAGTATAGTCTCATATCTCACCTTCAGCCTGAGCAGCGATGACTTTAGATCGTCCAATACGCTGTGCTTGTGCAGCGGAGGAAAGTGATTCTTGGAGTGAATTTGAGAACTGTATGTCTTTGATCAAGATGCTTTCGATCTTGCAAAAATTATGTAGGTTGCATGGACATGTCAGTTAATTCAAAGACATGTCTTGTCATTGGCTAATATAATCGATTGATATGCAGGAGCCCTCATTACCTTCACTCCCCAGAGACTCGCAGGTTCCTCGATAATTTCCAACACTTCAGATGCAATGGCTTCGCGATTTTCAATACAATCTTGTAAAACTCTTGAACCAAGTGTGTGTCTCAAAGTTGTTTGGGTCCTGTAAACGAATAATAATGTCGACATTAACTTTACGCATTCTTCTAATACAAACTTGCACGGTTATCGTTAGATCATATATCTCACAGTTCATCTCTCTTGTACGCACCGTTCAATGAGAGCTTTACGGACGTCAGTAATACCAAATGTGGCTTGATACGGATTAACGATATGCCAATATATTACGGAATCGATGTGAACGTATACATTATCCTTGGTCATTATTGCTTGTTTCGGGATTTCGGTAATTTGTATCTACAGTAAAAGTAAAATCATTAATACGGCACAAGAAACAGATGTGACCCTAAACATTTACAATTCCCTATACATAATAATTTACCTTGACATCGACTCTCCTAAGACTCTCTGATAATGGATTGACTTTAACCAAACCAGGATCAACGGACTTGTAAAATTTGCCGAATCTAGAGACAAGACCCACGAAACCCTGATCGACTCGTTTATATGGATTAGGGCAGCAGCAACAAAATGGTGTCTGTATGTAGATGTGAAGGAAGGGAATGAATTTCATGATAATCACAACACAATATCCTAATTCAAGCATTAGCGTCATACTTACCGCTCCAAAGAATCCACATACATTTCCCAGAACCTATTGATAGCAATTTGTCAGTAGAGCGAATAATTGCGACAATTTGAATGGTTACGCACATTCATCATGGTTCCGTAAAAACCGTGCGCACTATCTTCAAGTGGAAGTTCGTTGGCATACGATTGTTGCATGACTTGTTTATTAAGAGGCTAATTAAGAACATTGGATAAAAGTTAGCCAAAACTCGATGTGCGATAAGCGCTCGGTAACGACTAATATGTCCTATACGACTTCTCAATTTACGTATTTTCCGCATTGTTGAACCCACCTCCATTGATATGATTCCCATAGTTGGCGGGACGCCTTTATTTTTTTTGTCAAGCGAGCCGCTAGACATCTCTGGTTGTGCGTCAAGACTATCCATGATTATTAAATTATATATTCAATCTGCCGTGAGAACTGAAGAAGAATGTTGTCAGAGCGTGGAGTCATCCCACATATTTATATACATATTTTTTTATGTTAATGTATGCAAATCTAATTTGTAACCCCGACCAATTTATTAATCCCAAATTGGTAATTGTACGTGGATCATTTTTTACACATATTTTCCACAAAGAAATGTCTGTTACGGAGCTCTACCACGGATTTGTCGAAAGAAAGACTGTATCACACGCACGGCGGAAGAACAAAAGAGCCAAAGCATTTTCACCCGTCCACCAAAAAAGGTTCTATAGAATGTACTTCTATTGTTTTATTTTTACACATTAAATACCGAAATTTATGCTGTTATATTACCTGCCTTACCAGTTTATCTGTACCATACTGACGGGGTTGCAATACAATTACGAAGTCTTAATGTCATAGGGTCAAATACCACGCATGATGTCATCAGCCGACTGACTTTATCATATCATATCATATTGAACTTTACGTTACGATCAATCGCATCTCAGATCATAATTGCACCATCAAATAAAGTGCCTTGACTTTTGTCTTCTCATGGTAAATTGAGATTTGCGTCTTATCTAAGAAATAAATTCGAGTAATTGCTTTGGGACGGTAGAAAAGGATGAGATGAATGACGCTTCATAGTGTTTATACCGAGCATGGACGAAGAAAAGCAAATGAAAAGGTAATAGTAAATCAACCTGTAAATCTTGTCATTTAATAATAGATCATTTGTTGAAAAAGCGAATTTGTTCTATTGTCACTAACATTATCGGCACAGAGTATGGTCATGATCGCGTTTGTCTGCCCTTTTTGACCTTATGTGTCACCCGTATCACCCGTATCACCCGTATCACCCGATCACTGGCGCCAACGCCGGTTCTTGTGTAATAAGGTCCCTGGAAATGAATGTCGTGACATATTGTCACATGTGGGGATAATAGGTTCTAGAGGTTTGTGCTTAAACAAACAAACAGAATCAATAATACTAAACAACAAAAACTGTTTCCGCAACCTCAGTCATATACTTTTGTTTAGAGTTAAATCGGATTAATATTAAGAGAAAGCTTTACGCCTTGTATACGACCAATGTACGTTCTTGATATCAACGTTATGATATAAACATTAACAGCATAGATTTCGATATTAATATGTAAAGAACATTCTATAAAATGCTCTGGTTTCTGTCTCCTGTCGTGTAAGATATTACCCTTTCTTTCACCAAACTAGTAATGGGCTTCATTAACAGACGTTTCTTCGTGGAAGATATCGCTAATGATATAGTCTGCGCAACAAAGTGAACGTTCAAAACGGTTGGTTATGGCTAACCGCAAATGACGCTTTGCTTTAGTAGCACAGCTTCATGAATTATTTATTTATATGTACACTGTGTAACGCAAAAAACGACGGCGAAACGAATCTTTACAGAGCAGGCACAGCAATTGAGCCTCAAGGTACTTCATTGGCTGTAAAATTTTCGGTACAAAATTCTACACCATTATTAGTAATCAATTTTTTATAGACCCAAAAATTAATTCCGTTTTAATAGGAATTGATCAATTAAAAATGCTGTAATTCCGCAATACATATGTCTTTCAACTTTATCTGCCACAACTTTTGTTATAGAATTAAGATTGGAGCTATTTGCTGGCCTTGATCCTATTTGGCCTTGATCCTATTTGAGCAATAAATTCTTTTGCTACTTAAAATATGTGCTTTGGGTCATTATCCTGCTGTAATAACATAAATAAACCATTTCTTATTTAATAAAGAAGAAAAGGGCCGTCATTTATTTTGAAATCATATTACTTTAGCAACCGCCATTTTCACTACAAAGTGTATGTATATCGAAGTTATTATTATAACACATTAATATCTGATATACGATTATGTCTACGTATTAACATATGAAACTAATTTACATCAAATCCGGGTAACAAAAATTAGCATTTTACATTTTAAGCTAACAACTTCGAGGAGATATTCTTGGCTTCGCCCATTTTGGGCACAAGAAACTCAAATTAAGTTGCGCAATACTTGGTGGCGTCTGTTTTCGGAACAAAAATGTGAATATCTTTGAAGCTGTCCACGGAGTTCCGCCAGAGTAACCCGAGTCTATATTCGATGTCTTGCTTGTTGAAAGTATTTATAGCAGTCGTTTTATAAATCAGCTTACACGAGAGAGAAAAATGCAATATAATTTGTCAATGTTTATTGAGAATAGAACTAATGCGCTTGTTCAAACAATAAAAATGCAAACAAATGATGAATAATTTGGTCGCTCAAGCGGGAAATTAGAAAAGTAACTTTTTCATTTGTCCACTACTCAGTAGAAGCAACATGAAATTCATTCATCTCATCTTCTACCGCTTCAAGCAAGGACAATAACATACATTTTGAGTAATTCAAAATCTCATTACTAAATGATAAAAGAGAGACTTTCGGTTCAAGAGACAGGGCTCTCGATTGATTATAACGTGAAGTTTAGTATGGATGACACAAAGTCGGTCATCTGATGCCAGACGTTGAATAAAACTTAGTAATCGTATTGCAATAGTAGTATGATTCAGGTAATCGTGACAGGCCAGGAAGGTAAATGCATATACATTAATTAATGATTAAATGAACAAGTATTAATTAATAACTTTAAAATGTCAATAGTTTTTGTACAACTTCTCTAATCAGATGATTATCCAGACAATGACATTGTCCGACATCTAATTCTCACGTTACAAAAATAAAAAGGGCATCTGACCCTTAATCAACATGCAATTGAGTACATGTTGTGTGATATTCTAACGTACAATAAGCATGTCAATTTAAAGCCAGGGGTATACGTCGTTTCATCGTTGTGTATGTCTTTTTCTCTCTACGCAACAAGAATAGATAAATGTATATGCCATAGAGCGCGTCGCACGATACTACAGCTTGTTAAATCGCATTGACATGTTATCATTATTATCATAGCCATTATTTATTTTTTTATCGAAAATAACCCGAAGAAAAAATTCTTATTCATAAACATTATCACGTGTTGCCAAGAAAAGTACAAATCGTCACAAGATTTACTTAATCAACTCTCAAAAACTTTGATTTGGGGCGAATAGAATCTTGTGGTTTAATGTAATAGATCAAATAGATCAAACACGGGCCGTATGTGACCGACTGAGATGGATCTTTTGTTGACACGAAAAAACACTTGATGTGGTCATTCAACGTCGATTAAATTCATATACTGTTCGAAAGCAACATCAGTAATTACCCATGGAAATCATTCTGCCAACTATACCGAGATGTATTACTATAGGACATCGTGATAAACATCGCTTGATTGTGTCTTGTTCTAAGATTACTATTCAACGTTACGAGGGTATCGATACGTAGCAATATTATTAGCATTTGCGAACAGTATATTCCGCAATATTTTAATAATGCTCGTTCGCCTGAAATCTAGATTGGGTTTGGTAAGACACAAAGAAGACGTTTAATTCTGCTGTTAAGTCATCATTCTAACAATCAATTGAAATCAACGAAACTTGACTTTTAGAACAAAAGTCGGTAACTAACCATAAGTAACAATAATAAGTACGCATATTAATAAAGTTTGCATGTTAATGCATCAAGACAGGGCGGATATCAAACAGTATATAAGGCTTATGTAAGTTAAGAGTGCATTTCCACTAAAAGTTGGCATACTTCCTATGAAAATGTTCTTTATACGCTGACTTTCGAGTCTTCAGCTCGTATGCGTTTAAATTACACGAGCAATTCTAATTTTAATTCTAAACTATGAGATTTATTTATTAAGATAAGATTCCTGAAAAGCGAAAAATGTGATATTTACCCGGAACTGATACATTTCAGTAATTCAGAGCCAAACTCCCGACTAACAAAGAATGCTCACTGCGAATGACCGATTTCTATTATCCAAAGATAAATTTCATTAAGCTCGACTTGATATACAGTACGAGTTTGCAAATAAGCTGTCGAGAGCACTACTAAATTCAGATTGCATTCCGAGGCTATTTCGGATAAACAAATTCACCTATTTTTGCTTGTTTTGTGCATGAGTTGTAAATCTTCGCACGTACGATGTCAGAAACTAACGAATTGTTTTGTAACCACTAAACTGAACGGTAACTATCACTATTACTATACGAGTTATCAGGACCCACAAAATCTCTTTCCAAACGATCTCTCTCGACGTTAGTCAATACCTATGCTCATCATCAAGTATAAAATTTTGGCCGATCAACACGTGCCGGTCAATTATAACGAGAAACAGTCGATTATTTGTAATTACGATACTAGTTAGTATTAAAATTTACGTCGCGAGCCGTTTTAAGAATAGTAATAGGACGTTCTGCTAAATGATTAACCGTTAATATTATATTTGACCGCAGTCAAACAATAAGCTCTATATTTTCATATGCTTCAATGAACAATCCATTTACTTTCCATCTTGTCAAAAAAAATATAAAATTGGGACATTCTTTTGTTAACAATGCACTAGAAAGATCTTATGTAACTTATTTGTTCACGTCGGCATCCCGAGTTAGGAAGGAGACGAAATTCGTGTTAGGACAGTATTCATATTAGATTATCAAGCCTCGCCGGTTACCAACGTGTGCGACGAATTCAACTTTTGTATATAGGCAGCTCGGCTCTTCTTTCCCCAATGGCTTCTCTAGAGCATAAAATAAACATGAAGTACGATCATGAAAAAGATTTTACCCCAAACCCTCCTGTTGCGTCAGGATTACGACAAGAGCTCTATTACGAGAAGAGAATGTCACCTATAGGGGCAAGAATGCGCCGCGTGTTGTTAACAGCTGTCACAAAAGAAAAGGACCTATTAATGTGGATTCAGGTTTGTTGATGAGAAAGCAGGTCTTGGGACGTATTCAACTGGAGAGAAATATGCTTAAGTGACTAAATGATTTCGTTTCCTCTTTTACAATCGTCCATACTCTAGTCTAAACGCCATCCTTGGCTAGATTTGTACTTTGTCTACTCCTCAAATCTAGGAGCACACACTTTCTTTCTGGTGTGTCTGCCGCTTCTGTTTTGGTTTGGTTATGCGCAATTGGGTCGAGGGTGAGTGGGGGGAGAAATGTGCGAAAAGAAATTTTACAACAAATGAATACACGTAAAGCGAAAACAAACAAACATATATACATACATACATTCGAATTGGGAACAGAGACATGAAAAATTAATGACCATTACTTCTACTCTTGTTAGCCTTACCACGATGTTGGCAGCTGGAGTTTTCTTTTCGGGATTCGTAAAGGTAAGCTAAAAATCGGAGGGCATTCAAAAGTGAAATTACGTTGTTTTTTTTCTTCGTAGACAACTTATATTCCTTCTTCTTTTTCATGCACTTTTACGTATGACTCATCATTTATAGGACGTTCTTTGTCTCCCCCGCCCACCGTCTCCTCCAATTCGCCGATTGACAATGTCGAATTCACATCAGTTTGAATATGGCTTTCCGTCCACGCATTCTGTAAATGCGGTATCGGTCACTGTTTATTTCCTTGCCTTTATACTACCCCTTGCTGACATGGAATACGAAACAAAAATACTCTGGGTTGCTGCATTGTCGATTTACTGCCTTAGCGTGGTTATCGGAAGGGTCTATTGCGGGATGCATAGTTTCACTGGTAGGTTCATTGGTAAAAGAAAATGGGGAAAGACGGAGGAATGGAAAGAGAGCGCTGGCTGTAATATGCGGGGTTGGTAGTAGAGATTGCTCAAGACCAATATTGAAAGGAGAAAATGGATATATAAGATGTCTCATGCGGTCAGGTTTAACAAGTTTGGCACTCATATAATCGTTTGCTTTGAAGATATCATCGGTGGTGTTGCTATGGGAGTGACATTGTCGTGGATCCAGTGGGTTTGGCAGCAAGATCTCGATGACTTTGTCTTGGATGGTAGCTGGATGGGTGAGCCTCATATGTCTCCATTTTTCTTTTGTTTCGTTAAAAGACTTTTTTTTTTGCTAACACATATCGTTCCTTCAGCTCCAATGATTACGAGTTCAGTTATTTTATTTCTAATTTACATATTTCCTGAACCAATCGACAACTGCCCGTGCTTTGACGACGCGTACGTTTTTTATATTTATTCGTAATTTATATATTGCCAATGTTCCTCCTTCCCTAATAAATCTTGTGTATTTATGCAGATTTGCCTTTGCTGGTGTTATGATGGGTTTGACATCTGGTAGCTGGCGATTTGCTAGATCGAAGTTTAGCCATATCGGGTATGGTAGAGGAAATGTTCCATATGAGTATGAGATCGTTGGACCGGTTGTCACGATTATCAGAGTTTTAATTGGTGCGTGTTTATATTCTGAGATGAAAGCAGGGAGAATTAATGGCAAAAATAGCAGTCCTTGCCTATGAATTAACATTCGTTGCTATTTTTAGGCATTGGGATATTATTTCTATGGAGATATGTAATGAAGAAGTTGTGTCATATTATATTACCACCTTTATATCGCGCTCTAAATCTCCCATGTTGTAAGAACAGTCTTCCAGCAAGGTAATCACCGATTTCAGTTTGGGTTTTGGTTCAACGAATATGTTTTTGATAATCTAACATTATTTTAATTTGCGTTTTCTCCTCTGCCGGACGATCTTTTTTAAAAAAAAAAAAAGTAAATGCAAAATACACATGGTCTCATCTGTATTTGATATCCCCCACACAACCAAAGAGTTTGATGTGCATTCAACACAAGATCCATACGAATATTTAGATGGCGAGAAGGAAAAGGAACAGGGACTGAACCGTAGGCAGAATAAAAATGAAAGTAACGGTACAATAGACGGAAATAACCACGTAAAATATTTTGCAGAAAAAAACGGTCTGTTTAATACCGTTGAGCAAACAACATTGAGATACGACGTTGACGTTGTCACCAAGTTGATAGTTTATTCGGGTAAGTTTTGCGTTGGATGGAGAGAGTCATGCGCGCAAGAGGAATGCTAGTTGGTGTGGCATGATGACGAGTCGTCTAGTCAACATTACTGACGGCGAAATGTCTAAATTCAACTTGTAGGTATCGGATACCTTGCTGTCGATACAATTCCAGTCTTGTTTGAAAGTACAGGACTAGGAGTAGGTATCGCGACTGCACTATAATCGTTGTATTATCAACACTTATTTATATGTACTCGCTTTAAAACATTAGAACAAAATAATTTATTCTCGGTATCAAAATATCTTTTGATACTCCCAATTACTAATCATCTGAATTTAGAACTATGAAATCTTAATAGATATGCCGATGCTGGTGAATAATAAAAAAGTTCGTGCAAATAGTTTACTGATGTATGGAGGACTGCTGGGATTGGGCAAAAGGCATTATGATCAATATTCAGATAAGTAGTAAGGGTTTGGAGTTGGTAGTCATGCTGTAAACAAAGCAATCCTATATAATTGCACATTCGCGGATTTTGTAAACGGAGAAACCGGGCACCCTCGGGATTTCATAACCAATTCAGATGGTGAAACTGTATTCGTAAAAAGTCAACGCAAGAAAACGTTGTTAGTATAAAATATAAAAGTCCAAGACTCGTGTAATAGACGCAAGTTATTTCAGCAAGCCATGCATTTTTATATGTCATCGCAGAGGGGAGTGAGGTGGGTTCTCTCCTTGTGAAAGGAGTCCTCACCGATCCCAAAGCTAACTAATGCCATTCATCATAAAACGATAAGAAACGCGAACACAGATCTAATAGAATGTGGACACTCACCTTGGTAGAATAACAGGTATCGGCGGCGAACATAAACAGTCACAACACAAAAAAAAAAGTTCACATGATTCGTGCCACCCAATTAAAATTATCGACGGTTCCCCCACCCAGATCCACATACGTTACATTTTTCATTACTCGTGATGACGATTCGCTCTATTTGATCACTAATCGTGAAGTTGTCACGTTAAATATATCACAGATCTTTCAATAGAAACAATTTTGATT
>CAJVPJ010000981.1:0-13751 GCA_910592205.1 Paraglomus occultum | reverse complement strand
TATTGCGGCTACTATACGTGATAGACCGAGTCCATAACATCCCATTTGCATTGGTCGTCTCTCGCCTGGAGTAGATGGGTCTTCTGGCGTGAACTCGGCTTTGAGAATGGATGAATATTTGGTACCGAGCAGAAAAGTATGTCCCACCTCAATAGCACGACTGCTTGTGAGTGGCATAGATGCTGAACATTTGGCACACAAATCACCTGCTTTGACATTGTGGAAATCTCCATCACGTCCCATAGTAAATAGTTTACCTCAGCATAATATAAATCATGTACCTCATCTGTTATTTCAAGTGGAATCAATTTAATGTATGTATCAGTAGGTAGACTATCCAAGTGTAAGCCATATCCATAATCATAAATACAGTCGTATGGAATCCATTCCAGATAGGCGTCATTCACTGAGTTTGTTTGCGACTGAGTCTTCTTTATAAACTCATCAAGTTGCTGATTGCTGCTAGTCCATCCATCTGATAATTGTTTATGTCCACAGATGCACCACGCTGGACTACATCGGAGTAATCCACATGCGGAGCAGAATCCATATCGAGAATAAGAATGGTAAAAACGTTTATGAGCAACCATGTAATGGCTGTTATTATATGTGGTAAATCCCTTTATGTGTTTGTTGCGTTCCTTAAGCCAGGTGGAATATCGTCTGTATTGACTGATACTCTTATTGTACTTGTGTGTTGGAAGTGAGTGTATTCTAGCAAACTCACTCACAAGCGTTGCTGTGCATTCTTCGCTACTTCCAAGCAACACCAACGTTCTCATTGTTTTCACCGTGCGAGTAGCGCAGTAGACGTTGTCAATTCGAGTTGGTTCTATGCCGGTAATATTTGAGCAAGAAATCCATTCCAGCCTTGAGTCTTCGTTTTCATTTTCCAAGAAGGATTGAATCAAGTTGTCAATTGGTGTACAAGTTGCTAAAGTTAAGACATCGTTAAATGACTTTCGATGCACTTCAGAGGCAGGCACATTCTGGTTTTGGGTTACACATTTATGTGAAGTGTCATGTGTGTTACCGTCGATTTCATCGGTAGTGTTACGGATGAGTAATCCCAACAAATCACTGCAAAAACCGTGAGATAATAATGTGTTGAGTGACTGTTTTCCACATTATCCTTATTCACAAAAAATAGTACAAAGATATCCATAGCAATTCACAAGAAACCCCTATTTTGCTACAAGGTTTGATTCCAACATTTATTAGTAGAACTAGTTGACGTAATACACTTGATGGATTTGTATCTCCAGCAGATGCCGAGAGAAAAAAGAGCAGATATCAATGAACGAAAGCTGTATGGAGAACCGTGGGAAGCCGCACGAGATATTACACAAAAGAGCCGTTCGATTTAACGGACGAGATATTCTCGGGATTTGTTCACTGAATTGCAAAAAAGTAGATAAGTAAATAATCAGACTGACGAAAACAGCATACTAACTAATAAAAATAATTATTAGGAAGGCTGCCATGTCCGTGTGTGTAAAAACATCTGATATGAGTAGTCTGCGATTTATACAAATTGGCTTAACAAGCAGAAATTTTATTTACATACACTTATCATGTATCTTGTAAACATGTCGTGGCTGCTAATGTTGTATGTCGGTTTGGAATTTATGTCCATTCCGAATGGACATGTATGTCAGATTGGAATAGTAAAGACAACCAGGTAACGACATTATAAAATCATTTATTGGCATTACGATATCAATCCTACTCGCGTATAAACAACTGAATTTGTTTTAAATATATGCTACTTTAACGTTTGTAAGTTTTAGCTTAAGAAATAACTAATCTATATAAGCGCAAGTAACTTATTACGTCTTTATATTGTATCGTTCATATACACGTGCATCTTATTTCATGATACAATAAATAGTATTACACGTAACAAATTACTGCACTGTCGATTATGACAGTTAATTATGCTTCATAACGTTTCGTTACTGTTCATATATGCCAATATTGAACATGAGGTGAATCGGGCGTATTATATTGTGACTCGACGCTTGCATACATTGTTTGGGTTGTAGTATATGATTCGGGTAAAAGAAAAATCAATGGAGTATCAGCAGTAAAATATATCGTAGTTTCATGTTTTTGTACAGTAGATAAATTAGCGATTAGATAACTCTTTTTATCACGATGTAGACTCGATAAAATTGGATTTGTCAAGATAATAACTGGACGTGTCGATATTTCTATATAGCTTTTGCAAACATATGAAATCTGATTATAAATCAGAGGGACCGAAGAGCCAGTTTCTAGTAAATATTAATAAATTACTGATAGCGTAAGGCAAAAATGCACGGGGGGTAAATTCATTAAGGTTTAGTGCAATCATCGGTTAATGTCAAGGACTTGGCAGCACAAGAAATTTCGTGTAACAAACAGCGGAAAAAACAGTAGCAGATAAATATAGGGCTGTAATGACAACGGAAGGGAAAAGATTTTTACTTATTACTAACACGAATAAGGTTAAAGCATAATGTAAGCTAATTTTTAGGGCAACTGTTTACCAAATTAGTGCAACAGGGAAATTCACAATGTCATGAAAAGTTTTACCATTATTGATGTGTTAGAAGTGTAAGTCAAAAAATAGTTTTGAGTAACAAAGTAGAGGACATTGCAACATTGCAGCATCGCGGATAGTCCACGCAAGATAATGTTCTCCGACTTCTGTCGAATACCTTATATATTGATCAGTAATAAAGTAAAGATCACTGACAATCTTTTGTCGAACACATTGAATTTTATGAAAAAAGCCAATATTATGTGACAGGGAATTTTTCTCATAAATTAGAACTGGAGTTGGAATCACGATATGGTGATATAGTGATATAGTTTATTTATTGATTTATTGATGTAATGTATAAAACCGACGCTAAAAAGCGTATCCACTGGGGTTAGTGCGGTTTAGGAAAAGTATAAATATGCAAAATCAGTAACCTGAAGAAATGAAAAACGATCGGATCATACTCGAAATAGAAAATCACGAGTTATGCCCGAAATTATTATAGCGATAATTGCAAGTGCCATCAACGCCGCTTGCATAATAGCTATTGTTTACCAAGTTTCCATGACTGTAAGGTTTACTCCATTAAGGTCTCTCATTAATAATAAGTAATTAATCCTATCCACATCGCTTGTATAAGCACATTACATCACATATGATTTGCTCGCTGATTTTCAACACCGATCAATGATAAGGAATTAGGTACAAAATACGCTGTTCGTTCTGTCGTCATTTTTTTTTAAACGCCGAGAATGGACATTAACGCCACTTGCATATTTATTTGCCAAATTTCCATAATCGTCATTAGCATAATTTTTAGTGCGTTGATATTCAATATAACGACATGCAGATATCAAGTCTTGTGGTCCACTACCATCTTTTTCTTTAAACAATAAACGGAATAATAGGGTCAGCACAATGTATTGTTTGTTGTCGTCATACGATTTGTTTATTGCCTGATAAGTTATCGAATAATTTGACGATTAAGTATGATAAGTCTCACGAACTAATATTTAGAATTAGTCAATATATTATGCGTACACTCTATCGGCTGACCCAAGTTGTGCAATTTTTTGCACGTGTAAATAAACGTTAATCGATCAGAGTGTTACACGATTCTCCATACAACAACGATTCGTTGAATAAAACTTTTAATACTTTATGTATACAAAAAAATTTTCGGAAATTAATCAAACTTTATGTTGAATATTATTTACACATGACAGCAGAACGTAATGTCATAATCAAAGTGCAGTAATTTTGCGTGTATTTCGTCATATAATGTTACAGTTATACAAATTCGATCGATCTATTTCCGTTGGAAACTCCATGTGGTGAAAAATTTGTGTGTTTACTATCGTTATCGGACTATCCAATTAAAGACGTTATTACGACAATAAATACGCATTCCATAACGCAAGCAATAATAAGACAAACAAACAGCATCCAGTAGCTTTCTTTACTAATATCAAACCGCACAACTATTCTAGTCGAACGAAAAATGTTCTATCACCATTGCGGTGGCGGTCGATAGTCTTATTTACATAATTGTGAACAGAAATTTTTGCTATCAACACGCACTTGTCTAATTTGTAAGATTTACAATGTATTTATTTTTAGACTTACGACTAATACTTTGATGTCTTGTTGTTTGCAAATAATAATAACGGTTTTTATGGTAAACCGTTCTGCAAGCAATTAGTTACACATAGACGTTCTCGACACTGCTGGCATAATAATTTTTTTTCTTGTTGATTATTTGGTTTTTTTGAACAAGTGCGAAAAATCTACTTATTGATAAATTAATTACTTGTAACGTCTCTTTGGAGGTAACATCCTTAACAAGTAAAAATGGCACATATTCTCAAACGGTATTAGAATAGAGTAACAGCCGAGCGCATGTTTAGTAACATCGAACAATAATAACATGACTAACCCATTTTTTAGTCCACGGACGTACATTTAAAAGGACATTGCTATGTTCTGATTCATTTTTGTAAAACTCCATCATTTTAGTTAGTCTTGTGAAAGAATTTGTTCGGTACCACTGTACCATGCGGTGTGGGTAGTAAAGGTTTTACAATATCCGATCATGATCTCGGGGTATATGATTAACATGGCATGGTAATTTCAACAGACCCCCGTTCTTTGTTACAGGGATCTTCAATACGGCGTCCAATAAAATTTTTCTGCATCATTATGATAACTGTTTCGGGAGAAAAAGTTGGTATATATAGCGTTTTAACCAAACTTCTTTTGGAAGAATCTAGTGCGGAGTCTTCCCAACGAGATCAACTCCGAACACAGCTATGAATGTCAGCACCAGCTAAATTACATTTAATATGTTCTATGAGGTAATTTACGGTTTTTGACTTATGTGTGTTTGTTCATAAAAAATATGGCATGTATAGAATGATGGAATATTCTTATAATAATGACGACAACGATGCGATGGTGATACATAATGTAAGCGTCACCGGAATGCTCTTTAATAATCATTTTGTATATACTACTGCCTGTTTTATCTTATTGTTGATATTGACAAATGGACCGTACAGAAAAAAAGTGTTCACCTGGCACGTGCGTCTCCTTGACCAAAAAAGTATGCGAACGTTATATACGGGTGGATGCGTTGTATATAATATATATACGTGTGCCAGAAAGCTGTGGAAAACAAAAAGTTCAGCAATAATAGAGTGTAAATCGCTTAAACTCTAGTAAACCATGCTAGCAAACATGAAAAAATTGTGCTTTATCCTCGTTTTATCTCTGACAACCGTAAGTAAATGATACAATGCGATCAGTTTATATATGAGACATTTGTTATTTCTGAGTTATAACATAAGCATCCCGATCAATGTCACTAATAACTTATCCTGCTTTTCGTTCGGTTTTTCTTTTACGTAGATACACGTCAAGAGTTTACCAGCAGGTAAGACATTCAATCAAATTTAATTAATAATTGCATGCATACCAGCGAGATGCACTAGTTTTTGTAAACAAATTAGGTACCGAAATATGCGCATTTTAAATTTTTTTTCTCTTTTCTAATTATAGATCTAATGGGCATTTTCGCAGTATCTGATGGTAACGCCCCAACCAGGTCGAGGCCTATTGGTAATGAGTTTATTAGATTACATTATGTTGTTATTTATTACTTGCCCATTAAAATTTTGCTTACATCTAATATTTTGTCTTTTCTCCCATCAACCAGCCGTCGAATCGTCCCAGACCACCGCTGGCGTTGGTCCTACGTTTAATTCAAATGCTTTCATTAGCAAAGTTCGATCTATTGCTATTTTCACCGAAACAAGTGGATCAAGTGAAGCAAAAGAACCAACCAATTATAATATCGCACTCACCGTAACAAAGTATTCAAATAAAGCAACAGCATTAATTAATATACCTACACGCACCAGATCAAGCAATTCAAGTAAAACAACAGCACCAACACCCACCGAAACAAGTCATTCAAATGAAGCAATAGCATTAACTAATCTTAAATCATGCGAAACAACCAAGACAAGTGAAGCAACAACATCAACTGATATCATTACACCCACAGAATTAATAGTACCAACTGATATTACATCCACCTATTCAATAGCACCAGCCGATATCACATACCACCGTCTTTCTACGCCAACGTTTACTACGACCACACCAACAATAATTGTTTCCAATAGCCCTACTCTAATACCGACGGTTGCCGAATCGAATAGTGCGATGAGAACTAATTCAAATAACCCTTTCCTTATGCCGACAAGTAACGCGGCCAAGCCAACAGCAACTACTTTTAATAACTTTTCTACGGTTACCGAGTGGATTAGTACCGGTAAGACGTTTACTACGAGCAAACCATTAACAAGTATTATCTCATCACCCACTTTGGTTGTATCTAGTGGTAAGTCACAGTCACATTGAGTAATATTAGCAACATTTTTATCAAATTATATTTTATTTATTATTACCACTAAAATGTTGCTCACAGCTTATTCTCTTTTCTGTGTTATTCTCCATCAATCATCAGGTAAACCGTCTTCGACCTCCGACTCCTATCAGCACTATAACTAGTCCAAAACATTCCCCCCTTCTTTTGTCTTTATCAATTTCATTATCTTTAGTCCTACTGCTGCTACATCGATGAAGGCCAATCTACAATATTAATATCACTCACTGTCTAATAGTTTAATAAATTGAAAATTTTTAACTTATAAGTTACTTTTCTAAATTAATTATTCTTCTAATCAATTTAATTACGCCAATATGAGTTGAGGGTTAGGAAAATAGCTGTGTACTGGTTACTGGGTAGATATATATAGAATATATAATTATTACGGCATAGTTCCCAAATTAGAATTTTTGTGTACCAGTGTATTGTTGTAGTTTTGGGTAAGTAAATAAACTCATTTACATAATTCTGCTATTATTTACAGTCCCCGAATAAATAATAACTGCTTATCAATGCAATTTTTACAGTATATTTACAAATAAACTAACTTTTGGCAGTAGTAAATTTTAATTGTATAAAGTGGTGATAAATTTTGCGAAAAATTTTAACATATTTTTGATACTTAACTTTGAAAAAAAAGCAAGCTAATTTACTAACTTTAAATTCTTCGTAAGGTAGATTTTGTTGCTTATAAATAGTTTGCTGAGTATTGGAAGTTTAATTTGTTAACATTAAATAATTTCTGTCATTATTTCCTGATTCAAATTTTCTGAGAGGCATATTTTTTTATTGGTTAATTAAAACATACTTTTTTTTTTGATATAATACTTTTTCTTTTTCAAAATGAGATTAACTTCATATTATCTATTAGGTATTTTTCTTGGTAAATCTATTGCGACCAGTAGCTTTTCAGTAACCCACATCCCACAACCTCGTAATAATAAAGTTGTAAATAGTAGTAACATTACCGCTCTTGCTAAGAATTATTTTACGTTCAAAAGTGGGTTAAAAGTGGGTTAGTTTACGACAGAATACCAAAACGTGCAGGTTAAGAGACAAGTTTGCTTTCGAAGAATTTCCAATTAAAAAAAAATTGTCGTAGACTTTCCATCCAATCAGAAAAGTTTTGTTACGTGTTATGTGTCACGACCAAATTCGTCATAAAATTCGACGGATTATTATGCGGAACGAACTATGGGGTTTTGTTACGCCATAAAAATGATAATAATTTTGCAAGTCAAAAAAAAAAAAAGTGTAAAATTCCGCTGACTGGTATCCCACTCAGAGATCTTTATTACTATCCGCAACAGATTAGCCCTGTTCAACGCGAATTTGTACCAGTCAATTAAAATTGAAAACAAATTTCATGTTTCTCTATTCCACATATTATTTCCGTTGTTTCCTTTACAAAAAAAAACATATTTACGAAAGCCATTAGAACCCCTTTTTTGCAACATAGTCTTTTATTTTATTTTTTTAATAAAACCGTGTGTGGCGGGGATGGAAACAGATGAGCGTTGCAAATTTCTGGTTCCGATCATGTAATTTTTAATCTGCCAATAAGGAGACGACACAAATTGAACAGTGCTATTATAACACGCTTGCGCACAGACAAAAAAGAATAAAGTTTTCTCACAATCTACTAACTTATTGGCAAGCAAAGTTGAAACTTTTGCAGGTGAGTGTAACAAAGTTTGGCGCTTTGGTTTTCTACCAATTTACTTAAACATGGGATATATATTTTGTGTTCTTCAGTCGCAAATTCTCTTTGTTCTAAAATTTATTGGCAGTCGCAAGTGCATGTCTTTCTTCTTCACTTGGCATGTTGTACAAACGACAAATCTCTGATAATAAATGAGCATTCTGTAGTCCAAGCATTAATCAGAAATTTACCTGTCACGCTGTACAGGCTCAAATACTATTCTTTCATTGGATGCTCAGCTTTATAGATAGAAATATTATGGGCTGTATAACCTGTGCAAGATGTGTGATTATCAACTGATAGATTTAAGAGATCGACGGTTTGCCAAAATAACATCCGCATGTAACTAAACCCATGACAATGAATAGAGATTTTCGAAATCGAAATTTTCTCTGATTGATTGGCACGCTGAGTTGACACTCTTTGCCCGTGAGTCATGTTAATATCGTTTCAAGGTTTCTCGCGATAGTTAATATTGCATCAGATATGTTCCCCAAAAGTTAAGGTAAGAGGTACAACAATATTATAGTGACACATTGTAGATCAGTCTAAATTAATCCATGATTTGAATGGCGGATATGCTGTACGATATATAAGTGATATCGCACAACCCGTAGACCCAAACATTATCCCTTTATTGGATGTTCAGCTGACCTTTCGTGCATGTTATTGTCTGAATGTGCGACGTAACACCCTGATATGCTGAGAAATAATCTCTCCCCGAAATTCTGAAACTCTGGAATCTTTTGCTTGAAAGTCTTTATTAGAAAACCATGTTTGTCAGTTGAATATATTCGAGTAATCGCCGATTTGATTCAATCCTCTCAATCAAACGAAAAACTTGAATGGATTCCCAATTGGTATATCACGAACGTAAAGCCAACTCAAATTCACAACGTCTACAGCGAAGATAACGTTAGTGTTAATTGGAAACAGCAAAGAATGCACGCCCAGCGTTTGTGAATGGGTTCGCTAGAAGATACTCACTACCGACCGACGAGTACAGCCAAAAAGTGAGACGATTTGGGCGATATTATATGTCGAAACACAGCGTTACGAGAATTCACCAATATAACGATAACTACTACATGATTGCTGATGAACGCTTTTACCATTATTACTTTATTTACGGATTCTGTTCCGCCTGTGGCATTTTCCAATGTAGTCCTGTGTGGTGCATCTGCGGCCGTAAAAAGTTAGCCGATGGTTGGACTAGCAACAACAAGAGACTCGATGAGTTTATTCGAAAACTTTCAAAGACAGACAAACTCACCAAATGAACACTATTTCGAATGGATGACGTCAACGGTGTACACTTGGATAGTATCAGCACGTATGAACAAGTAGAGATAATCCCTCTTGATATAAATGACGAGGCGAATGATTTATATTTTGCCAAGATGACTATCAAGTATGAACATATCATGTAAATAATATTGACTTTGTGAAAAAAGTGTCTGACGATGACGCTTGCTGAACTTTTACTTTTAAACATAAACAATTAATCTTATGCATCGACTTTTCGGACAGTAACCAAGTACATTCAAACAGTTTGACTAATTTTGCAACCATTCGCTTTGCGAAATTTGCTGCAAGTTTATTTGATTATTATTTTCCTGGACTGTATTATGATTTTTGTCCATAACGTTTTGCAATAGGAAATTGCTTGTTTTGTCTAATAGAATAAGAAGTTGCGCTCACGTTTGATTGATATAACGTGGAATTGTTTAAGTTTGATGCATTCGGGATAATTTTAGTAATGTGGGCAAATTTATTGAATAATTTGTTATTTACTAGTTCTTTTCAATCCCAACCTTGCTAGTATACAACATTGACTCATTATACAATGTCATCTATTGATTTACAAGCTTGTCCGCAAATTTAATGCGGTAAGATGGGTGATTGGTTGTTAACTATGGCAGATAGAACAATAATGGCAAAACTTTTAGCCAAATAAAGAAATGTAATAAAGCATTCCAAATCAAGAAAGTTTGCATAATCGCACGAGGCATATTGAGTAGCGAGACAAATTATAATTTTTAATAACAAATGAATTTTTGCCCCAATTTTTAAAAATTTAATTCACAGTACTACCTTTGCTGCTAGATTTATAAAGCTACTTGCCGAAAGCAATCTTGTTTTGTCAATAATTATGTAAATCAAAGTCAAATATCGTATGAAAGCATTCGGGTGGGCTTGGCTTTTATAGAAAATAAAAAAAAAAGAGTCAATAACAAGTATGCTCTATAATAAATTTGATAATTTGCTGTCTAATAAAATTTAGTTTCGACAACATGATGATTAAAATTAACTTTTTAAAATAATTAAACAAGTAAATTTGCATATACAATAATGTCTAAAACTGTAAATTGGAAAAAGGGTACATTAATGCAGTATTTTATTATTCGATTTTACATTTTTGGCAAATGTGTGGTGATATATACTAAGAAATGTTTCAAGTGGGTTAAGCATTTATTTGTAGATCAAGCTGGGTAGCTTGATCTACGAATAAATGCTTAACCCACTTGAAACATTTCTTAGTATATATCACCACACAATAATACTATTTATTCTATTCCTGTCTAGCTCTTTATGAACGCTTTCAAACACAATACTTTTTCAACACATTTGCTAACTGTGCTAACTACTATGTTAAACCAAATGGGATAGTATAATTTTAATAAATCTATTATCTTAAAATTTACTTTCTAACGTTAACGTTTACGTTAGAAGAAATAGATTAATGTTTAAAATTTTGTTTGCAAACAAGCGTAAATTTTTAACAAACCAAACGTGTAACCATCCTTTATTAATTTTGCTAACGATTACATCTTAAACTCTTATGCTGTTGTCATCAAAGTCTATTTAAAAGCGTTATTATTGATGAATCTCAATAGTCTCTGTTCACTGTTTACATTTATTAACTTTATTGTTACGTATAAAACAGGGAGCCAGAGTAACATTTCTTTGATATTTGCAATGGAACAATCGGATAATTACCCAATTTTGACAAAGAGATACTATTTGTTCAAGTGTCAAAAATAGAATAATATACTGCAGGGTATCTCGCTACACGTCTTACTTCTATGCAGCAGGCCAACCAGCATTACGTATTCTTCAAAATGCGTTTGCATTAACGGTACATAAACGCAAGGCCTTACAATTACTTAAGATTACATTAATTCTTAGACAGTTACATGGCCAAGATTACGTCGCTGTCCGTGTGATACAAGGGTGCAATCCATAATTGAAGAGTATAGACGTTTGCGAAAGTTAGCTAAACAAATCTGCTACATAAACTAATATCTACTGTTTATAAAATTCTGCAGTTTGTAAAAACTAGTTCAATAAATTTTTATATTTTAATTAATATATTGACAACTTTAATTTCAATAATAATTCTTTGTTATACCATTGAATTATTATTATACTTATACTTTACCCGATTGATAGTCGGTCGGGCTCAGCACAACTTCTCTAGTTATAAAATACACAGTGAACTTGGATATAATGAAGTTTGGATATAACGAAAACAACGATGCTTTTTTTTATGTTTCGAATTTTGTCTAGTAAATTTCCTAGATATAACGAATCCCTCGATATAACGAAGAAAAGTGTCTGCACAGTCTCCTTCGTTATATCCGGTTTCACTGTGTATACCTATTTATAGGTTTTTATTATTTAATATGTTCACTTTCTTTTGCTTTGCCATAATTCTTATGTCAACAACGTGGCAAAGTATCTCAATTCGGCTTTTAAAGATAATTGGACTGCTTTGTTTGGGAAACAAAGTTACATTATTGGAAAAGGGACCGGTAAAAACCCCACATACAATCGGTGTTACACAATCGAAACCTGTGCATACAGTGAAAAAAAAAAAACAAAAACGTAAAACTTGCATACAGCCGACTATGTTACATGATGAATACAATATGCATACAGTGAAAAAAACGTAACAATAAATTATATTACAAACGATGTTTAAACCAAAAACTGCGGCAATTTAACATAAGTTTGGCGTTTTAATTTTAAATGTTATTATTTTATACTGAAAGTTAATTTATATATAAGGCTCTAGAGTCGGGTCGGTCAACTTGTCTTTCTAGTATCAAAGTTTTAAAGATGCAAATTTTTAGTAAAAACCGCAAGACTGAGCCAAAACTAATTCAAAGATGTCGAATTTTTACCATGGCTTTATTTCTTGCCATGTTGCTTGGATATACAACTATTCTTGTAGCGGATGTCGTCAACGATACTCCAGTAATAAAGACAGATTTGAAATCAGTAAGCGGCATTCCGCTCCCAACAGTAACTATTTTGTTTGACTACAACTTTACCACGAGTTGTGTATTGCTATACAACAGTAAGTAAAACTCTAAACAAATAATGTTTAATTCTTACTATTGAATGACGAAGCAAAAGTAGAAATAAAACTTTTATGAGCGTCTTCTAATAGACCAATTTTATCAACTATTGAGAAAAACGTTGTAAATAGCCCTAATATACATTAATTTATTTTACAAGATGGAACATCTTCAAACGTGGATGAGTGCAGCCAGTATATCAAACAACAGCCGCCTACAGTGCTACCTGGCACTAGCATACAAAAAAACACCGTTACTTTTACACCTTCGCTCGATCTGCATGTCCAGGCAGCAGATAATTTGAGCGGACTGTTTGGAGCCGTGTTGGTTAATACTGTAACTGACCCTGCTTTTGACGTAAACAATACTCGCAATTCTGATTTAACATTTGGGATGACTATAGTAGCGAGTGATACAGGTAAGCTTACGGTATGGAGCAAAGAGCTATGATTATTTGTTGAAAAAATATATATTACCTCATTAACCTAAGACTTATTTTCTCTGCATTATCATAAAAACAAGAATTTTCAAGCGACGAATATAATGACACGCTTATCGAAATTGATAAAATTGACCCGACATTGAGTACTTCGTTATATCAACAATCAACGTATAGTCTTTCTTACCAACAAGTTCATATTCTGGCTTACAATCGGAATGAGAGACATATAATCAAGCCGAACGCGCTTGCTACTATCGGTATGCCATCTGGTCTTATTCGTGTACCTTATATCACTACTTCATTAGGTAAGCTAAAATGTGTAAAAAAAGTCTTTAAATAGTTCAACAATAATAACGCATAAACTTGTGTTCTTATTTTAACTCTTATTTCAAACCTATGCGTAGAAACCGGACCATTGTCATATCATCCAAATACATTAAGTTCTGACCGTTACGGGGGAATTATCATAAAAGCTAGTAGCTTTGTTGTCAGAACTGAAGTAGAGTTCAGGTGAGTAAAGAGCAAACTATGCAAATTGGGGCAAACAGGCAATGTTACTATTGCTAATCTTGTTTACTTGACATAATAATATCATAGATCACATACAGTGAGTTTCGGTAGTTTCATTATTCGATTATTCTCAAAGTTTTCTGGCATAATATTAATTAGTACCGTCATGTGCAGGTGCTTAGCTTAATCGGTTTACTCGGTGGTGCATGGGGCCTTTCTGTAAGCCTATACGCTATTCTCTTTGGTAATGCCGC
>CAJVPJ010000980.1:0-13758 GCA_910592205.1 Paraglomus occultum | reverse complement strand
GTGATGAGCATGCATTCGAATGAATCGAGGGAGCAACCAAACACAAAACTACCTCTGTGACCAAGCCGCGACGCGAGCGTTCCAATAAGGTCTTAAGTCCAGGTCTCTTCCAATTGATGTCGCTTGCAACGTCTGTGAGGACGAGATGTGAAGGATAGTTATTGGAGATCGCGTTTCTGTCGTTCAAGGTCGTTCCGTTGCTTGGGACTCGAAACTCGCGCGTAAATGGATGCCACTGTAGGTTTATACGCCCTTGAGAGTGCCAGCGACGTAGAGTTCTGGATGAGACTCCAAGCTGTTTCGATGCTTGATGAGCAGAAAGAAGAACCATTTAGTAAGAATTTTTATTCTTCGCAGCACACCTTCATTTCAAACCTCAAAAAATCGCGTTTATAAACAAAAAATCATTCTTATTAATAAGGTATAAATCGCGTTTATTTAAATTTTTCAATAGCCATTGATAGCCAATAAGATCATTAGTCATTATTAGCCACAGTTGTAATTCTGTGATTGTGTTTCGAAACACAAAGTTACGCGTCAGTTTTAAACAGCTTCACAGTTTCAATACATCAAATTTAGCGTTGAAACTCTTTACTTGTTACTTCAGACGAGGCTGTTTACGCCGGTAATGGGACATTAGGAGACGTTAGAACTGTTATAGAAAGAAGCACTTTGATACGATACAAAGCATTTATTGATCATAATGGAAGGGTAGGAAGAATACGTGTGGTGTTTCAGGAATTGAATAGCTAAATTCTACGTTCTCGTAACGAGAAATTTTCACATACAGTACAGTAATTGGCAGCCGATAAAAAATAAATTTATTTCATAAATTTATATCATATCGTTAATGATCTCTCCAAGTTTCAATAAAACTATCAATCTGCTCTGCACCCTCCAGTACATATCCCGCACTCTTTCCATCAGTTCATTAACAGTAAGTCTTCGGCTATCAGTTCTTCTCTGTTCCTCCGTTTGTGACCCAAGTATGGTGATTTGCTCACGCCGTTCGTAAATTTCAAATCCACTTTCTTCGAACATATGTATTCTGAAATGTTTGATTCTATCAATATCTCGTATGGGGTGTGTATGATCTTTATACCGCTCGATTTGAACAACTTCCGAAGACATGAACCATATAATTTTAATTTTGCATTGCAAAGATCTGATGGTCGGTCGAGCTGAGGTTTGCCTACACCTGTCAATTGAAATTCCTTCTTGTCGTGTGCTCGATTCTCGATGCGGCAGACGTAAATTTTCCAGTTGCCAAATTATAAAAATTATATTGCGTCCATATGTTTGTTACTAACGGCCACCAACTCTTTTCAAATTCTTCAATAGGAAGTTCAATTGGTGTTCATTCACATTAAACAGTGCATACTAATACGCTTTTCAGTAGGAGTGATATTATCATTGGTATCCATTGAAACGAAATCAAAGTAAAAGATTTATTATCACATGATAGGCACCCCGGTTTTTGCTTCTATTTGGTTACGCAATTACTATATTACGTATACATTACCCCCACTGTTTAAAATTTTAAACCAACGCTTCACATCCCAGACTCTAATTATGTCGACTATGTATCAACAAATGGACTTGGACCAAAATCCAATTGTAGCTCTCCGAGGGCTGCGAAAGCATGCGTCCGGTGAACTTCAAGATTATTTTGATGCTTTTGAGGATTTGTATGAAAGGAAGTGAGTAACGTACGTATTCTTGTGTTGTCGGGTATTAAAAGATCGTAGCTGATGCTAAGAAGCGAAACTAATCGGTTGATAAATCTACATACGCCATTTAAGATTAGGATTATAAGTTAATGCAGTCTTCGAATGAGTTAATTTCTTACCATGTCAGAAAGTTATTATGTATCCAATTAACTAACTTATGCCATCTCAAATCAGACTTTGGCACCAGCTTACGCTTAAGATCGAAGAATTTTTCTCACTGCCATCATCTGGTCAATTCCAAATTCCTCTTTTTCAGAATTTTATTTCTGATTGGGAAAATAAAATGAATAAACTCAAATTGGTTACACTTGGATTGACTGCGTCAAAGCAATTTAATGGTACTTCATATAATTATGCTTTTGTTTATTCATCATCTCGGTATTAATTAGTCTACGTTTACTTTGGTAGACAATAATGAGGCCTTGGGCTTTTTGACTACGTTAGTAGAGAGAGTTAGTAAACCAGAAACGCAAGACGTTTATGTTCTTGCTGTAATGGAAACGGCGTTTAAAAAGTTGCTACTAGGAGATCTGGAAGGAACAAAAAGGGCAATTGACGAGTCTCAAAAGATTCTTGATACTTTTGATTCTGTCGAAACTGTGATTTATGCGAGTTTTTACCGTGTAAGTGCCGATTTCCACAAGGTACGTTAAGAATGAAAAGCTGTTAGCGTTGATCAATTGCGTAGCGGAATGAACACATGAAAATATTTTAACACCATATTATAGGCAAAGGGAGAATATGCCGGTTATTACAAGAATGCTTTGTTGTATCTTGCTTGCATCCAGCTTGAAGATGTTCCCATTAAAGAAAGAATTGATAGGGCTTATGACCTTGCTCTTTGCGCCTTATTAGGGGACACAATTTACAATTTTGGGGAACTAGTGAGTTGTTCGTAAATAAGCCCACCGCGATTATATTTGTCTCTACTTCAGCTTACGTCATCCTTCTGTTGCATAGTTAATGCACCCAATTCTTGACTCGCTGTCGGGTACAGAACACGAATGGTTACGAGCATTGTTATTGGCGTTTAATGCTGGAGACTATGGCAGATTTGAAGCATTGCAACCATATTTTGCAAAACAGGTGTAGTGTAAATTTAATGGCAATTATGACGTTCGTAATTTCTCTCTTATGTCAGAACTTGGCTCACAAGTTTATTGTTCCGCAGTCGTTATTTACAGAGAACTTTGGACATTTACTCGAAAAGATTCGATTAATGTCACTCATCGAAGCCGTCTTTAGGAGAAGTGCAGATAACAGGACCATTCCATTTACTAGTATTGCGGCCGAGACTAGAATGCGTATCGATGAGGTGATGCCTAAGGAGATTTAAGATTTTTTACCTCATCTCACCATTACCATGTTTTAATACGTTTTCCCAATACAGGTTGAAGTTTTAATCATGAAAGCTCTCTGTCTCAAGCTCATCCGAGGGACAATTGATCAAGTTGACGAATTAGTCGTGGTCACATGGGTACAGCCACGTGTTCTAGATACAAATCAAATTGACGGTATGAGACGACGTCTAGAAGATTGGGACGAGAACGTCAAGCGTACTGCTCGGCTTGTTGAGAATGAAACACCAGAATTGTTTGTTCAGTAAAAATTTTATATTCAGTTGTCCAATAATTTGTCGAAGAAACAGTGAGCTATAGTAAGCATTAAGTGGATAAACTCCACGAGCCATTAGTTTGAGATTAAATGTGTACGCAACCTCGTCTTCAGAAAGAGAAATTAGCGCTTTAAAGCCATATGTTATCAGTTTGCGGACTTTGAAGTATTACAATATGTCCTTGTAACAGGATTCACTAATCTCTTGCGCGTCCGTTTAAACATCTATTGCTCGTTTCAGGAAATGTCTAGAAGATAATTGGCTACTACCGAATATCTGACGCATCTTTACTACATAATAGGGCCGAAGCTTAACTTTGGATTGATAACAATTTCGGGTTAACGGAATTTGCAATTCTAATTATTGGGGGTTTCAAGCTATGTATGCGTGCTTGATGTGGTTTTCTGTTGTGTCAGCGTAATTTTTTTGACTGTCAATATGTACCTGCCGCTTGCTTTGAATCTCGAGTACTTTCGCAAAGTGATTCTCTAGTGATTTTGATATTACATGTTTCGGTAACTAATTCCGGATTGAGGTTAACTGTAAACTTCGAACAAACGAGGCAAATCTGTTGTTAATAAACAGATTAACGAATTTTACCTTGAATATTAATAAAAAACTGCCGCAATGGGCAAACGAAAAATCACTTCATGTCCAGATCTCGAAAATGTTTGAGACCGATTTGAGGAATTCTCAATCAAATCACAAGAGAGTTTAGGAAAAAGCATGAGAGCGGCAAATTATTCAGTGGCGAAGATGTTCTGTTCCAACTATAAGTTATAACACAGTGTTCCTCAAATTTGAGTGGGTCTCGGAATCTAGGGTGTAATGTCTATAAAGACTGTGTATATTAATAATATGTATAGTTCCTAATACATAACTAAGAAGAGGCCTACATTACATAGTAACAAAATCACGGCACGGTTAAGTTTATATTTCTTTATACTGGTTTAATAATCGTTTATGCATAGCGGTCAAATTTACAACGGAGCCTACAGCATTCAAAGCTAGAACTAGATTACATCAGAAAAGCAAGAAACAGTTACACACGGGAACAGTCCATGGCCTTTCCTGATGTTGTTTGATTGCTCAAGGCTCTTTTCCATTGTCTAGTTCACTTCAGAAGAAAAATATTGGACAAAATAAATTATGCAATTTATACTTTCCTAACCAAATACAAGAAAAATTTTGACATACAAACATGAAATTACAAATCACCAAATCCCCCATATAAACATTAACCCAACTAAACCGTAGTTCAATAAATTAGCTCTATTTTGATTATGCGTCACGCGTATTTACTTCTTACTTTCCTCTTCCTTTTCCATCAAAGCCTTCTTTTCCTCATCAGCAATGTAGATGACTTGGTCAAATATGATCTCATCAGCCAACGATTCATATGACCGGTGGCACATTTTACCCTTACTGAAGACAATAGTGTATGCTACGATGATAGTGAGAAGACTAAGTATAAAGGTGAGGCAGAATGAACCGATTAAAATACGTGTAAGCCGAGAAGTCCTACGCCACCAGCGCTCAATCTTGGAAAAAACATGCGATCCACATAAACTTTGTTTGACAGATAAAGAGTCGGAAGGAATAGCTTCAAATCCTTCATCATCATCCTCGAAGACTGCATAGGTCTTAACTTCGAAGATTTTCTCAGTGGATTCGGTTTGTATGACTTCTTGTCCATCGATTTCTATAACTCTGGTAGAGATATTAATTCTTCTAAGTACAACGTTCGGATCCTCTGTCGGAATAGCCTCTGCTTTAGATTCAACTTCAACAGTCACTAATCCAATGTCAAACTGTTTATCGAGATCGACTTTCTCCTGAGAAGTAATGGCAACCTCAGCCTGGATAACTTCTATTGACTGTGCGCCAAGTGTAATCGGTACTCCGTTGAGAAGAAGCTCATTGTCATGAAGATCGAATGACATTATTACAGACATAAGACGTTCTGCAACAAGTGAACCATCATCATCAAGTAGGTCGTCTATACGGGAGACCGTGACGGCAAAACGCTCTGATGAAGGAGTTGTGTTGGACTCTGCAACAGTTATTGAGGTTGAAGAGACATCTTTCAGAGGTATAGCTGTTGATAAAACTAAAGTGCATATGTAACATAGGAGCGTTAGTTCCATTACAATAATAGCATACAATCTTAATACAAAGTCAATCTAATGCTAGTTCAACAATCCACATTTTGAGAAGTATTCCCGGTCACTAATTACCATATACATTACCTATTAAGCAAGCAATAAAAAGGGCGAAGAGTGAAAGCTTCATTGTGGTCATTATACGTATATATGTGTTGTGTCAGTTGTAGGAGTGTTCTCTTCTATGTTGAAAAAGAAAGTGTGCAGTTTACGATGTGCTATGGATGTCTTTTCTTGATAACTTCACAGAAGTTAGTCGAAAATGACAGAATTGTCTTCCTAATTGGAATGAGTGTGAAATTTTATGGAGTGAGGGTGAGAAAGAAAGAAAGAACGAAACGAGAGGTGTTAGGAGTGAGGAAGCAAAAGGATGATAAGAGATATAGAATGTGTTTTCGAGTCTATTTAAAAGTTTGTGACTGATTGGTAATTACGGTTAATCATTGGTGTGTTTGTGTACCGTAGGATGAGAGATAAATAGCAATTAAGTAAATGCCAAGGTTGGTAAGTGCATAATGTTCGTGCGCCCAATCAACGTATCGGCCTTTTAGTGCATATAGACGCCAATTAGAGGCGAAAAGATTCCGTTGCAAATTAGAGTTTGTGAATTCTCCCGTTCCCGATTGTAATGAACAATATCGGACGACACTCCTTGTCTATTAAATTCTGTGATTTACCTACAAAATGTTCTTGTACACTTTTTCGGTCAACTTACATTGATGATGTTGACTAAATATGGTGAACATGTATTCAGGGATTCAGGTCAACTCGTAACACGTGGACTCGATTAATATGGTACCGACGTAGTACCAGTATTATTAATTGTCAATATTAGCGACGCTAAAATTGTGGGTTAAAACCCTTTGTCAATAAATAGAAAGGCAGAAAGTCGAGTTCTCTGCTTGTCTTACATTACAAACATACCGTACACATCATGTTTTATCACGTCTACCTTCTTAGTACAACGTCTACTTGTGGAGCAGCTCTCTTGATTTCTCTTGCCAAACTTGTTCCCGACATGTCCATCGTTAGAACAACTTTCTTCAGTTTAGGCGAATTCATCACAATATTGAGAACATCCTCTTCCCTCGCAAACGGGCTGTTCTTCAATTCAAGGATCATTAGTTCGCCCCAATGGTAGTCGAATTCTAAGCTTAGCTTCTCAACCCACATCAGTGGACATAAGCTACGTATAATTCAATAAACGGTGTTACAACAACAAAGAAACTCTGATACTTTATTCGTACGTCAAATCAACACTAACTTTATCTTCATACTCACCCAATATTAAGACGTTCTAAATATAATATCCGATTAATGTATTTTATACACTTGCGAGATAAATTGGAGCATCCACACACATTTAAAACACGCAGCTTGCTGCACCTCCTGGGCAGTCTCTTAATCAATTTATCGGTTACAGTATAACAGTTATAGAGACCCAATTCAATCAAGTTGGGAAGGCTTTCCAATAAGGAATCAAGCATATAGTCAGTAAGCTTGTTCTTGGACTGCAGATTAGACAAATCCATCACTCTTACACACGCGCCGTACGGAAAAGTTGAGTGGAATGATATAGAATTATCAAAAGTCCATTGACTATCATTTTCTTCGCTCTCCGTCTCATTCGCTCTAGTAGCATCTACGTTGACCTTGCAGTTTCCATTAACAAATTGCATCACTATCCTCCTCCAGTTGTTCCTGGCTCTCTCTCTCTTATTCCATTTGATGCTTTCTAAAACATCTCGAAAATGCATGAATGTAGAGAACGAATAAAATCTTACGGTATGCCATAAGTAAAACTTCATTACAACTGCGTGCCATGTTCTATTCACTTGTGCGCAGGAAATTAAATCAGAGTACAAATCAGAAAAATGTGAAAATATCATAAAAAGGATTTCTGCAGGTAGCGGTGTGAAAGAAATAGTCCCTCATTGAATTCTGGGTCACTTGAATACTCATTTAATCACGTGTAATGACTTCGAATAAGGCATGCCCATTATGTATTAATATGTGGTCCGCGAATGATGCGAGAAAGAGGTACTTATTTATAAAATGTACAGTATATCTTATATTAATAGACAATGTTTGTTTCAGACATTGCTTGCAACTTCAACATCTTACGAGAACTCGGTGTTTGTGAATCAAATGAGAGATTATAACATTTTAGGCGTCTGAAGGTATTAAAACAAATAACGTTGAACAGTGTGGCCTTTGATGGAACGACCTCAAGAACCATACTGTGAAACCGTATATACCGGCTTTTACCATAATGACCGAACGGTTCTTTAATTATTACTATTACTATTGTATTGGAGTATTAATTGTTCTATACTGTTCTATACCGGTTTCCCTTATCATTATGCCGGCCAAAATTCCGTGGTCGGGCTGACCGGTTGATTTTCTTATCAATAAATGAGAATCTCTTTTTTTTCAGAACCACCTTGCTAAACATCCTACATCAAAAGCTCGTTTAATTAATATTTGTAGCGCAAGAAAAATCAATACACAAGAGCTGGGTTGTTGATACTTTACAAATAAATTCTCTTAGAAGAATTAATTTATTAGTAATGATTATTTAACGAATAATTGATAGTTCTATTTGTTGTCAGACGTCGGTAAAGTTGAGTAAACATCACCTCATTAATTTTGCGCTTAATATTAATATTAGAGACTTGTAAGTGCAGCCTGCCTTCTATCGCATGAATAAGCAATAAAATATTCGCTGCGGGCTTTTATCGTGTTACATATACTCAAAATCATATGATTCACGTAGAATTTTACAGTATATGCTACGACCGATACGCGATCGCAGATATGGGCTTCATTTGCTGTTATGTCAAACGTAGACAGTGTATGGTATTTAATATAGTGATAGGCGCAAGACGCTACTCCAAGTTTGCTAAGCGGTTAATGAGTCCAGTATAGAAATCAATTCCTTCTAGATAAATCTTTTCATTTAAATATTCATTATGATCGTGAAGTAGTACCGGTGTATTTTTAAGATATGAAACGCCAAGTGCTGGTATGCCTTTTGCACGAATGAACCGAGAATCTGTTGCCGCCGGAAATATTTCTGGTTCGATTTCTTCGTCTCTAATTTAATTAAAATTTTATATTAGAATAAGAGAAAGATAACTGATTTTTGGCATCAAATCGTTGCGTGACTTACCGTTCCTTACAATAATCTTGGAATGCCACCCACCACAAGTTGCTGTTGTCGATCTTCGTCGTACCGTTATAGTCAAAATATTGGGCATACTCTATGCGCGTACTGAAAATTACATACAATTACGTTACTACGGCAACATAAAGATAAAATTACAATTCTACCCAGAACTCACTCTGATTCGCAAAGTATGAATCCTTCCATCATTTGTTTAAACCTGTGCAAATCTACACCTGGTGATATGCGAATGTCAAATCCAGCAATGACTTCTTCAGGTATAACATTATGCTGTACTCCGCCCTGGAAGGCAAAGAGCGCGAATCTAAATGGCAGATAACAGGCATGATCGCTAATTATGATCCTCAGTTAAATCGTGTACCTACCTGGAGCTTCGTGAGATTTACACTAGTAACATCGCCAAGAGCGTATCGTTTGCCATTGTGGTGAACACCAATTTCCAATTGTTTCTCCTGAGCTGCTCGGAAATCCATGAACCTGTTGATAATACGATGCTGGGAGTTTTAACAACAAATTTGCTATCAGCTATTCATATCAATTATCACAGCCGATATTAACATTTTCATGAACGCGCACACATCGAAAAAGCCGTCCACTCACCAGTTTCGACATCGCAGTATCCTTAATAAACATTGATGCATGACCAACATTACCTCGGGCGATTACATTAACCCACCACGCAGTTCGCTCACCGTAAAAGACCTTTAAACCGTTCTTAGGATTGGCAATGCCTTCATCGAGAGCAAAACCAACATTCAACTTGGTAAAATCTTCCGAATTAACCAAATGTTCCATGCCAGCAGCTCCACCAATTTCTTCATCTACATCCGATATTGAAGAAAATTTAAATATTGCAAGTATCAGACAAATAAAACAGATAATAAATAAATTACCGGGGACATAAGAAAGGTGAATAGTCCGTAAGGGTTGCTTTCCTTGCGCTTTCAAATTTCTTATGGCTTCGAGGTAACTGGCACCAACGCATTTCATATCCTGAGCACCTCTAGCAACAATGTCGCCATTCTCTAATTTTGCTGCACCAAAAGGGTCGCTATTCCATTGATCCTGTATTAACAGCATAAGCATGTAAAAACCTAATATCATATTATGTACCTTTCACAAGAAAGTCTCACCTCGAATACGGGGACGACATCCGTATGAGAATTCAATAACAGGGTACTTAAACTCGGATCTCGTCCTTCCCAAGTCATAAGGACTATTGGCCTTTCCGGGACGTCCTGAAATCGAATAATCTTGGCCGATATCCCAATCTCTTCAGCTTGTCTTAACAGAAATTTACTACATGTCTCGTAGTCTGGATTCGGTTGGACCGTCTTGATCCTCAAATAGTCTCTAAATCGAGCCACGGCTGGGTGTTCGTTGGTACACATTGGAATTAAAAGACTGCTACCATCCGCAGTACATCATGGTACACAGATCTTATTATTATTTGAACCTTCAGATCATCTATCAAATGTTTCTCCTGGTGAGTGAAAATTACGCAAAATGTCGGGAACGGGCCCAAGGCTCAATATCTTTCCTACACGCATGTATGTTTGTATGTTTCGACGTGAGTGAGGTTACTTTATCGTGGGTGCTCATGGCCAGGACTTTTTATTTTTGATCCGTTTAGGGCATTAACGACTATGAAAACGAAATTGAAGGGAGCGCAGACAGGTCATAGTTTGTTAAAGCGAAAAAGTGAAGCGCTTACAAAGAGGTTTCGAGCCATAGTTCAGAAAATTAATGACGTTAGTCAAATATCATAAATACAGTTTGTTGAGAAAATTTATTAACTCGACGACATTTGCATAACCGAATCTCGATGCTGTTACCTTTCATTTTTGAAGGCCAAGTTAAAAATGGCAAAGGTCATGCAAGCTGCTTCGTTTTCTCTCACAGAAGTGACTTACATTACTGGAGACATTAGGTAGATTCAATGTATGATACTCGTGAGTAACCTGATTGTGATATATAAAAAGGAAGGCTAAATGTAGATTTTATGATCACAAAAGTTATCAGGTCCAGGAAAGTGCAAAAACTGCTCAATTCCGAGTACGAAGTAAACAGGAAAATGTATCCGGTGTTATGTTACCTGCCTTCGAGTGTTATTCTGAAGGAAGTAATGGTATGTATATATCTATTGTTTGTTGCCTGTTGCCTGGCGCGTCTCGTATTATGAATGCTATCGTTCTTTCATTGTAGCATTTGAGTTGACTGGTCTTGGTCGTGGTGGTCAGCAAGTTCAAAAATGCAAAGAAACGTATATTAAAGCAGTGGAGATGTTAGTAGAGTTGGCTTCCTTACAGGTACTTTCATAATGCGCTTGCCGGTGTTCCATGACCGATGAATTGGTTCTAATTATCTTTTGCCACTCGTAGACAGCGTTTGTAATATTAGACGAAGTCATTAAAGTAACAAACCGTCGCGTGAACGCTATCGAGTACGTGATTATACCAAAGATAGAGAATACAATCAAGTATATTATGTCAGAATTAGATGAGCAGGATCGTGAAGAATTCTTCCGATTAAAGAAGGTCCAGGGTAAAAAAAAGAAAGATGCAGCTTCCGCCGAAGAAGCAAAGAAACTTTTAATGGAACAAGCAGTTGAAGGTAAGTCATTCAAGATAACGGTTTCCTCGGATGTAATTAGCATATTAAAACCTCTTTGCTTTTATTAGTGGGTCAGCATCCAGAGGAATATGAGAATCAAGTAGCAGATGTGTTTAAAGAAACAGAGGATGAGGACGTTATATTCTAGCTGCAATTTGTACTTTTCACGGAACCATTGTCGCTAATCGCAATCATGAAAGACACGCTCGTAATTGTTGTGTCTATATTTAAACTAATGTGTGGGGTATCGAATATTTCATGTAAATTACCAAAATAAGTGACATTACTTAGATCTAGCGGATGGATTGTAACACAACAACAGTAGACATTACTACTATAATCTCAAGCAGCCATTTTCATCTCGATCCATTACAGTTCCACAATTTAAGCACTACATCTCGGACTCTCCTATTTTTTGAAGTATGGCCTCATTTTGGATATAACATGGTACTAATTCTTCTGCTTTAGCCATCAGATGTTGGCGAAATTGATAGCGCTGAAAAGAAAAAATACCAATCGCCGTTATAAAGTGCAGCTGTCTTAGTGGGCCTAACAGAGAACGGCTTTTCGTGTTGACTTTTTTTTTTTGATTTATCACATTTGATACCCCAGAGAGAAATGATAACGACATCAAATTTGCGAGTAAAAATGTGACACTCTTTTTATGAACTTCACTTTGCAGGTGTTTGATTTTTCGTCCCATTCGAAAGGTTGTCTTATCAAACTGCAAGGCTTTTTTCTTCTTACGTTTTGAACTAGAGGCAACCAGCATGCCCATTATAGAAAGTAAATTATTCATATGTTTGCATAGACGAATAATTCGTCCCGTCCAATTGGCCGATTTCACCTAACACCTTTAGTAGGAGAGTACCATGGTCAATAGGAACTACATTAACAGAACCACCCGCTTAGTTTCGCGGAAGTCCATTCATCAGTTTTGCGTATATATGTTGACCTGATATTCTGTGAACAGGCCATAAATCGCGTTTGTCATCGTGATATCAGGCTTATGACGGTATGCGGAAAGCATTGATGGATTATGAAAACCGTTCCACGTGGATTTTGAAAAGTTCTTCGCACTAATTACCGTTTGTGTCGTAAAGCTTTCGAGATCGAAATGGTGAAGACGAGCTGCGCTAGTACGCCAATTATCCTGTCCCTAAAATTAGCGTCAGTTAAAAGTAAATAAAATAATAGGGGGAAACAATCATACCTAACAGTTAATGTTTCATCAATCGCCCCATCGATAGCGCTTGTCAGGCGCTTTGCCATGTGCACGCAACATTCCAATACACACTACAGTTCGCATGAATTTGCGTTTTCACCCCATATGCATGATCTCTGAGGTCTCTTGTCCTCACATTCACTAACATCTTTTCCGATACGAACATGTTTAAAGTCTAAGCTTGTCTTCAAGAGTTGAGATTTATCCAACCCGTCGTGATGGACCGACATGTGAATTTTTGGTATAGAGGTGACGGCGTCGACTCCACACATCTTGACAAGCTCATCCGCCGTTCCGATAGCCGCTTTTGAAGATAATTTGGGTAGGCTTTGTTGTCCTGATCTTGCGTTTTCCCCTAATGTGGGGTCCTTGTCGGGTATCGTTTACAACACAAATAGTCAAGTCAAGCGTTGAAGAACAGATTTCCACATGGCGTAAACTAAGACAGTGCAGCAGTTCCAGGCGAGATGATTCTAGCGAAAACAAACCCGAAGGTAAAAAAAAATTGTTATCTAATAAAATATGGTTATTTATTTATCCGAGGAGACGAGGCTACTACTCACAAGTGCGCGGTAGAATACTAAAGAGTAGTCTGTCAGTACAATGTATTTTTTCTTTTTGTTTCATGAATTGCATTGTATTGATGATATCTGGAATATGATTCATTTAGTTAAATTCATAGTAATAGGCGAATTAAATCATTGACTGTCACGAACTGACTAAAATATACGTAATTTTGTTAATGAATATAAGTGAAAGTAAATTTATTTAATACCCGGCATTTCAAGCGCAATATTTTTTCTGGCACTCTTTCCTGGCATTGATATATTACTTTAATACGTCAAACAACATTATGAAAAACAGTCCGTTGTTGCTAACATTGCTTCGCCAAAGGAAGAGCCTTTGTCGTTTGGAAGTCAGCGTTCAATACAACATCAATATTAAGCGTAAAAGCATTTAAGTGTGTGGTATGGTGGGGGACACATATACGCATCAAATTGTTTCAATTTTCAAGGGGAAATCATTACTGAAAATTTCAATGATCAACAATAGTAATTTATTAATTTTTATTCAAAAATCGGTTCAGGGCCTACCCATTATTACAATTTAATATTAAAGACGAAATTTTTCGTTCTAAGAGTATCTTTGTCCAATGGTAATGTAACACAAGATTTCCTTTTTTGTTAAGGCCTTAAGAAATGTACCAAATTTAAGATAAATTTTAC
>CAJVPJ010000979.1:0-13774 GCA_910592205.1 Paraglomus occultum | reverse complement strand
TGTGATACGCGTCCTGATAATCATTGGTTTGCCATGCATTTTTTCTTTTCATCTACCTAGGTCGGTCATGCAACAACTGCCCATGGCATCTTCATAATACATAAAAGTCATCGACCCAACTCCTCCGCCTGACAGTGTGCCTAAGGTAGACGAAGTAAGCGCAACCTCAGCACCGCACCGTTAAAGTCAGCTTCTTTCTTTATTGGGGAATTTTGTAAAGACTATAATGAAGATTTCATGCTTTGCAAAATTGAGAACAACGATCCAGCACATTGTCTAAAGGAAGGGTGAAAAGTTACTCGATGTGCTATCGATTTGTGAGTGTTAAGATTTATAGCCACTACATTTCATGATATGGCATCATTAAGCTATGCTGCAAGCTCAACAACGGAAATAAATTGCCATACCACGAGTGTGTCAACCACATCATATCGACTGTGCGAAATAGTTTTTGTCTGTGTCACCATTTCTAACCTAGTCTGGCCAGCCAGGCGCAACAATAACAACATCTATGCATCAGTAAGCATATTATTTTGTAATATAAATGCCTTGGGAAATAACTATAACAAAATACTGATACCACGTAATAGCCGGAGATATCAAATTGTGTGTATAAATATTATATTTTATGCATATTTGACATTTTAAACTTCATCTGTCGCTATTGTAATTTAATAAAAATGCTGAATATTTTCGCATTATTACAAGCAACGGCATCAATTCTGGTGAAAGAATGTCATTTGTTACATTAATAAAATAAAATGTTTCTAGCAAAACGATAGGGGCGTGTGTATAAAGTGTTGGCGATTTTTATATTTTTGAAACTAATTAAATGATATGTTATCAGTTAAGGCTCACGCCGATGCAAAATTACGACGACTTAATAATACGTATAAACAATAGAAATTTGGGGGAGAAACCGAGTTTTTGTATGGGTTTACTAATTTATCAGCCAAATTACCAATACTTTGGTAGGTAAGCCTGACCTAACGTAAATAAAATACAGTACAATATGATAAAAATTGTATAATTTTTATATCTTAGTAGGGAGAAGAATAATTAGTATTGTTGTATGATGCCAAGAGTTCTACAAGATATGAATGCATATTAATATGGTGAATTTGCAGATCAATTAATAAAGCATATATAATATAACCCTTTTTTTTCTCAAAATTGTCGCTTCAGTATTCGATATGTAAATTGCAATGGTTTTGAGCCAATTGATGAAAAAAGGTAATGTAAAGTTTAACTTGTATAACAAATATATTGTTCTGCAAAAGTGACGAAATCTATTTAACATTTCATAATACTGCAGTCAACTTTAAACCGATACGTGTCAAAAAGTACAATCGATTACGTGGCATTCGTGAATTGCAGATCACAAAATCGTTTTGCTTCACTACTTTATCTCAGTATGTTGGAACTCTTGCTTACAAATAATGAGGGTTTTCCTTACTACTATGCTTGTCACTTACTTGCTTCCCACCTCATCAAGCAAATAAATAACGATTTTTGCATGATAAAGTCGCTAAACCAATAGTCAAAAAATCAGTATTTTACTTAATCGACGCCGGTAAATGAGGATACGTCAATTGTTATAGTTTCTACCACCTTTTTATCGGGATAACCATCTTGGGATTTTATGACTATAAACGTGATGCACCAAATAATTATATTGTCAAACGACTATTACTAGAGAAAAGAGATAGAACTTTTAGATGTTTACTTTATCTCAACTGGCAAGGATGAATTGCGATGAGCCGTTAGCATAACAAGCGATTATAGTAGTTAAATTACAAAAATTTTTGCCGTATAAAGAATTACAATAATATGTAAGAAACTACCACCTAAAGTGTAAGACATTAATAATAAAATTAAATTTACATATTAATTGCAATGTATAAAAATAACAGTTGGTTGCGACCAAAAATTCGACAATTCTTTAACTCACAATGCAAAAACGAAAAAGTTGACACACTTGCGCATCCATACCAACGAATTGCTATTTCTCAACAAAATTTTTATCATGTAAAAACTCGATTCAATAGAAAGATGGCCTTATTTATTGTAATTTACGCTTATCATTACATGATTGGAAAGCAAGCGCTGACTGTCGAGAGAGAATGGCTAAATCTCAAAGGCAGTTAATTAATCGCTTTCCCCTATTAACCAGCACGACTATATAAGATTTTTATTGTTTTCTCGCTAACTCGATAGTTTGTTGTGTCAAGTTACGCTTTAAAATTTCCCAGCTTAACCGCTTGAGTTATTGCTTAAATCCAATATTGTAATTAAACCTCTTGCTATTAAAGGTAATAATGCAATATGAGTGACTTGTTGATCCAACAATAATCGGGCCAATTGCATGGTCTCCTGTAAGACAAATCTGAGGCGTTCGGCAGTTCCCCGAATCTATTACTGCAGATGATCTATGATACATTATGTAAGCGATGAATATGGTACAAATTGTAAAGACTGCAAAGTTTCGTTTGATCCATATTTTGCGGTCGTCGATCAACTATTCCTAATTTAAAGTGTTCATTATTTAGCTTGCTATTGCACTGTTCCTAATTCAAATGTTTATAATTTTTAGCGTTACTATTACTATTGCTATTTTGTAACATGACAATAGCAGTTACACAGAATTTCAACACACAAAGACACAAGTATTTTTTTTTCCAGGCAAGATGACATCATTTATGTCCCGGGTAGCTAAGCCACCGCTGTAACACCGTTCTATTTCCCATATTCAGGCAATCCTGTATTTTATCTGTTCTACACCGGTTTTCGCGGTTTCAAAAGACAATGGTAAAACTGAAAATCAAGATAACAACTTTTTCCAACATTGGGACCGCTTTACATCCACAGACTCTAATTTCATGTTTTATCCCTTTTCTTGTTTTCGCCAAACTCATCCAATGCTATATATAGTCATACAGGAAATCTTCCTCCCGCCGTAAGAAACAAAAGACCGAGTACGACATAACTTCTGATCAATACCAAGAACTTCGTGAAGCATTTGACTTGTTTGATACCGATGGTTCTGGCTCTATTGCTGCGAAAGAGCTCAAGGTGGCAATGAGGGTTTTGGGGTTCGAAGTTAAACGGGATGAAGTCAAGCAGATACTCGCACAAGTTGATGGAAGTGGTAGAGTGGACTTTGATACGTTTTTGAAAGTTGTTTCCGAGAAAATGGTAAGTTAAGGAAGGCGGGCCATGAGAGAGGCACAATGCAGAAGAGGGCTAACTATCAGAGAGTGAATCGAATGATCTAGAATTATGACATCCGGAAAGACACGATATATTGCGTTGCCTCGATTGTTCCATAAAATTTAGAACGGATCTACAGTTGTATCTCACTCTTCACGTTTTGTTCCCTTCTTGTGAAAACGTTTTTCCTTACCTCGCTTTTTTGCTATTTTGTCTAGTCTCAGCGAGATATAAGGGAAGAACTTCACAAGGTGTTCCTCCTATTCGATGATGATGAAACCGGTAGAATTACCTTTGCCAACCTCAAGCGTGTTTCACGTGAACTCGGAGAGGACCTCACGGACGAGGAATTACAAGAAATGATCGATGAGGCAGATAAGAATGGCGATGGAGAAGTCGATGAGGGGGAATTCATTACCCTTATGTTGAAACTAAACTTATTCTAATGTATATTCTTCATCACGTGACTGAGGGATGCGATAATTGTTTAAATTATAGCGATTATGAATTTTGCAGAGTGCAGACCTTAATTTTGAATATGATTACGGATCTGCCTCCCTGATTGGCTAGATATGCTTTAAGTATACTAATTAATTTCTTTCAACAACTAGATTAAGCTGTATGATATACAAACATTATCATAACGATTTAGTAATAGGACAATTTAAGAGTCAAAATAATTTAGAATTTCTGATCGAGCAATCAGTACCCTATGTATAGTTTTTTATCAGAGTTTAAATAAACGCTATTCAGTATTTGATAAATACTTGTGCGCTAACTATTTATGTAGATCCAACTTCTTATACTTATAAACACTCTTGGTCGATATTCTACTTTTGAAAAATTGCAGGTCTAGAGACTACGGACAGATGTACACTGTTTTACCGGTTTGTACAGACATAAAAACCACGTTTCCTGAAAGTGTATCAAATATTTCGTGACACAACCCGTTATTATTATAGTTCAATCCTTGAACATCTTATCTGGCACACGCGTTAAAGCATCTATGATAGTGACACCGGAACACTAATTATTAATTCATTTGTTGACTACTGCAAAAACGTAATAGTGATAGCACCAAACCTCGTATGCAATATTATTTACATGTTGCAAATTACAGCCATAGACTAAACCTTTTTGGTATTAAGCAAGGTTATTTGATAAAGCTCTAACGTAATAATCTTAATATGAATACATTATGTTTTACATTTTCGAAGCCATGGTAAAAAAATTATTGTCTTGTATAGAAATTTAAACGCAAATAAAATTGACGGTTGTTTTAAATTTTTCAAATATTAACACAAGATTATAATTATATTCTCTTCTCAATTAATGCATGTGATTACTATCTTACATACATTTACGATATTGTCTACAGAGTTTGCTTTTTCCTGCGATTGCTTCGTGTAGTCTGTGCAAGAATACTCTCGAGCAGATTGCAGGAAAGATGTGGTAAACTTAGTCAACTAATAATAGCAATAAAGCAGAGGAAACGTCAATATAATATTTAATATTCGCTTTATTTTTTCGTATATTACATTCATCTATCCAGTCTCGTGACATTCAAACAATTGATCGTTCGAGCATATTGACCACATGCGATATAATAAATGTTACTTACTATTTGTCTTTACCCGCGTCTAAATAGTGAACGTAGATTTCTGACTATTTATCTACTTTTTATCGTATCGTAATGTGAAACTAAATGGGAAGTTGGTTCCAATCAATAGACTGTCACATCAGCGGAGAAAATATGCATACGATATTACCCTGGTCTGGACATAGCACAATTCGATTCAACATTACATCAACTCTTCAGAAATAATAATGTTGCAGTTATTCTTAATTACGGCGGTTTTTCGCTAGTTAATAAAATTTTTCTAGTCTACACATCTCTATGTCTTAATCCCTCGCCTCTTTAGCGCCACCGTTGTATTTTGTACAACTACTATTTGCGAAAATTAGTCGTAATAGTTCAATGGAGACTCATCTCCATTACAACTATTCTTTCATGATTTAATCCCTACCATTTATTTCTCATGGACATCAAGCTGCCATCGAATTAATTCTTGATGCGTAATTTGAGCGACTCTTGGACTGTTAGCGAGTCGAATAGTCCTATTTTTAAACTGCCGACTCCAATGTTTAGAATTATTTGCCACATTATAAGTAATCTATTGACATTGATAAAGTATATGCTGAGAGCTTCACAAAAATTACTTTGTTAACGTCTTCTAATAAAGTGTCGTAATTAAGATAATCGATTGTTTCATTTCATCACATTGGGATGCTTCGGGTCCTGCTAGAACGTGTTGTCGTAAGTTATTCCGATAGACCAGACATCCCCGAGTGTAAACGGCATATAAAAAATGAGGAAATATCGAGCACGCGAAAAAGAATTTATTATATAATTCCAAAACAAACTTACCATTTAAAACTTCAATACGATACTTTTTTCCCTCCCTTTATAATTGCTGTTCTATATTCCGCGTCAAATTGTATGCGACTAATAAAGTTAAGATATTCACATCATCATAATATCGCCTATCTGCTCTAGTGAATTGCATTTATCATTAAAGTGAAAATATATCTCTTCCTTGCCCTCTAGCCAGCATTCAACCTTAACGTTTGCGATGCTCTCCAGTCTTTAATCATCTCGCAACTTCTCTTCAAATCCGGCCGTTCTGGTAGAAACTTGGCCGCTATCATATCATCATATATAACGGACGCCAAGTCCATCATTTTCTTATGTACCAGTCCACCGAGTAAGGCATTGTATGTAGCCTGATTTGGTTTGGTCCTGCTTGCAATCATCTCCTCATATACTTTTATCGCTTTTTCTACGTTATTTGCCTCAAGAAAACCTCCGATCATAATGTTGTAAGTGGCCGTGGTCGGATTGACCTTTGCTTGCCGCATTCTTTGATACATTTCCTCGGCCATATGCACGAATCCACGATAAAAGAACGCTTGAATCATGTTAGTATAAACCTGAACTCCGGGCTTAATTCTTGCCTCAATCATCTCTTTAAACTTCATTTGTGCACCGGCGTCATCACCACATCTAATAAGACCACCAATCAACGCACCGTAAGATACATTATTTGGTTTAAGACCGAGTGTTCGAAACAAATCCCACAGCTTCTTGGCTGCATCTATATCGCGCACTGAAAGCATTCTATCGATATAAGTGGTTAACGTAACTGTGTCGAAGCTCATTTGCCGTGCACGCATGTCTCCCATCAACATGGCAGCCGCAGCGTACTCTTTAGCGAACAATGCACCTCTGAGAAGCGTGTTGTAAGTAACCAAGTTCGGCTCAAGTTCCGGATTAGACTTCATTTTGGCATATATTTTCATTGCCTCTTTGATCTTCATGCACCAACACATCCCATTTATAATACGATTATAAAACACGACGTCAAGCTTCACTCGTAAACCATTCAATTCTTCAAATAACTCTGCAGCTCTAGCCGGATTCCTAGCTCTAAAATATGCTTCGATCATAGCTGCATATGCTATCGAATCCGGTTCAATCCCATCACTCTTCATTCTCTCCCATACCCTTTCCGCAAACGTCAAATCTGTTCGTTTAGAGAATCCATCTAAAACTATGGTATAAATAATCTGAGTAGGTTTGTTCTTGGCGATGTAATCGTCCCATATTTCTATTGCAATGTCGTATTTGTTACATTGTAAAAATCCAGCAAGCAATATCCCATAGTCTTTCTCGCCCAAATCTCCGTATTTTTTAAAGTCTTTGTAGAGAAGTTCTGCTACTTCCCATCGATCGACTCGAAATAACAGAGTTAAATAGCTTGAAAACCTTTCATCATTTTGTAATGCAGTCATTCGGTATTTCTTAATGGCTTCCATAACTTTTTCCAGCTCTTTCCCTTCCAAATAGGGAGCCAACTCTGTTTTAAGCCTGGTATCTTGCAACGGCTCGTATTCAGCGTTCGATAAATCTCGCCAGTGGGGATACCTCTGCTTGACAAAATTCTCAATAACTTTAGTTTTGTCGTCAGCTTCCGTATAATTCGTAAACGCAGCTAATGCTTTGTCCGGTGTTCCTTTGGACATTATATCGGAATATTTACGCATCAGTATGCTTCGGAAATGCATACAAGACCTGCGTTCAATAACGCGTGCAAAGAGACTTGTGTTCACCAGGAATGAAGTCATGATTTTGCTTATACGTATTGCACGTATGAATTCAAGCAAAGGCCGTTGGGTTTTCGATTTGTTGGTCGTCAAATGTCAGAAAACGAGTTCTATAAAAAAAGTTCTGTCATAATTTATTCACGTGACATAAGTAAAATTTCCATACTAATACGTGCTACAATCGTAATCGTGACGGTTAAACAGGTTTGTTATTATTAATCTGACGTGTCTGTAGTCAAACGCATTGATACAAAGCTTACGATGATGAGATTGTCGACAAAATTAATCAAAAGAATTGAACGAAAACTGCATCACACGGTTGTAGATGCACTGTCGTATTTGCTGGCAATTAGTGTATTTTTACAAAGTAAATCCTTCGTATCCAAGTAGGAAAAATTTCTTTCTATTTGCGCATTACATTCGGCTGTTCAAGCTTTTGCAAGTAATGATTAAAGATAGACGTTTGCTTTGATACTCCTGTTATAATAAACGATTCATCGATATGGCAAAGCCGTGAATCGATGAATATGAATAAGCAATGGAGTAACCTGTATAATTACACGTCAGCAGCACTGTAACTTGGTCTTTCGATTGGCGTATACCTAAAACAAGGCTTGTAGCGTTTGTCAGGCTCAACTCGCCAAACAATTGTTTTTTTCACGTTAACTTGTCTCAATATTTTTTATCTTATCGTCTCCTCTTTGCTTCGGGTCGCGTTATTACTAATCAAAATACTGTACCTTTGAGAAATTGTATCTATTGCGTTCGAAGTCTGAAAGTGAGATGCATTTCGCTGAATTATTCTTTTATTTTAGAGCATATACTGGTCATTAATTAATATCGGATACTTTTGCTATTCTGGATGATGAGGATCTGCTACTGTGCTCACTTTTCAAACCGTGAAATGACTGATTACACGTATTATTATGGTGTTGTTTCAAAGTGACCTGTTCCACTTACTCTAGGCCTGAGACAGAAAGTTAACCTATCCTTAAATAATAAGTTTTATGTAACTCATTCGGTTTATTTCCAATTTTTTTACTGTAATAATACTCTCAAGAGAGGAATTGTGGAGCAACTGGATAGCATCCATATCAGAATTCTCTAATAAAGCTTTGTGCAGTTTGTTATCTCAGCCTCCAGTTTATTTATTACTGTTCTAAATTTAAGAGAGGCTTTTTAATGTTTAAAAAAAAGTTATTTTGCACAGAAGATACTGAGCTTGCTAGTAAATTTACCATAGACTTTAGTAATCTATTCTTTTAACTGCTTAACTTTAACATCAGTATGAGACTTCTGTTTACAAGTAATTTGGAAACCAAGTCTAGTATTTGTATTATTAAACTGGCTAATTATAGTGCTGGTTTTATTCAGTGAATCCTGTATACATTTACGTTTTTCTGTATATGCCTACTCTCTTCATAGAGGCCAATTTGTATACTAATATGCTTATTTCTTTAGTTAAACATGATATTTAATTATCAGCCGTTTGGCGGATCTTACAAACATTTCACAATCTTTTTTTTAGCTGTTCTTCTAGCGTCAAACAATTTATGGTGGTAACTTTTACCTATAACATTCACGATATAGATGCATATTTTTTCTATTTAGTTTACATAAGTAAAAATTATATATATATTTCCAAAATAACATGCTCTTTCCATTTTTCAAATAATACATGTATCATAATTATAATCCGACTTTATGCAAACGAAGAAAACAGAGCTTGAAAAGATTGCGTCAAGTTTATGCGGCAATATCATGAAAAGGGTGGCGAGTGGATTGATGTTACATTGTTTACGTGAATCATTTACAAGCAGTGAAAATGAAGCATAGTTTTAGTTGAGATGAAGGCACGCGCCGTCCGGGGCCTGGAGTGCTTAAATTGACAATGAAAGCCCGAAATGTGTTACTCATTTTACGTACGAACTTATTACCGATTTCATAAAATACGCACTATGTTTTACCCTGACAAAGGCGGCTAACAGCAAACTTATTTCGGTATCCATAAATATTGACATCCATTGAAGCATGTCGTAGATAAAGAAGAGTAGTCATTGATAAAACTTGTACTAAACCGCAAATTACAAAATCATAAGCAGAGAACTACAGTATTTTAATTATTGTAAATTGGTTTTGTTTATATGAACAAACCTAATTTTCGACCTTGCAACCAACCACTAAAGCCAAATTATCTCCCTTATGCCGCTCCCCAGACTCTCATTTTGCGTTATTAACAGCTTTCAACTAGATTTTGTAGCAGTTGTCATATAAATTGAATGTTTAGTTTCTTGTATCAAGCAAATTTATTATAATCTTAAGCATGCGTATGTATATTGACTGCGAATTGCACGGTTTACATATCGTCCGACTATCCATCATGTCATGTAGTATTCTCTTCCTATTAAAAGCTATTAGTCTGAATCATCGTTTCTTCCGCAGCAATCATATGATGTGTCGACGCACAACAGGCAACACAGACATCGCGACACAACGAGTCGCGTGTCAAAATGTGTCGTTACATTTCTGTCAAGTCTCATTCATATTTATTGATAAATACAATGCGTCATAGAAAATCAAAAATTTTTACATTAAATCTTGAAAGTAACAGTCTTTATTACAAAAATTAGCATTAATATTAAATCTATTTCCCTTATTTTAAATACATCTGCTCCAGAGTTTGACAAACACCATACGGAATATCTCTTCTCCTAATTACGTAACTATATTAATATACTTTCAATAGGATTCAAGTCTAAAACTATTTGCTGGTCAGCCAATTTAAGAAAAATTGACTGATTATGTGTTCGTGACCATTATTCATTCTAGTTGAATATGTCAGTCATAATATTAATTATACACCTCGGCTGATAAAAGCTATCGTATAGACGCTAACAGATTAGAATCGACTTATCAGTCTGAAGGCCAAATATTCAAATAAGTATTAATCTCAAGTGTCGGATATCATTGCTCTCTCAGATATACACGTCATTGCGGGACTTGTCAACAATAATTCGGGAAAAACCATGATCTTTTTTTGTGCCTACTCGTTTTGGTATTACGGTTTCCGATTTTTTTTATTCCCCCACCCCCTGAAATCGTTTCATTAACATCTACTCAATTTATAAATCACGTGTATAGACAGTACGATCTGAGGAAGCGACGGGCCATGCATGCATTTACATCGAAGAGGAAACCAAGCATTCGTCAAGGGCATCAGTCAGGTTGTACTAAATTTTTTATATATCTGTCTCGGGAAGTTCTCTCGGACTCGAAAGTGGACTGAATCGTGCATCTCTCTTAATGTCCCTTTCTTCACGATTTCCGCGAAACGTCTCTTAATGCCCAACATAATTTGTTTGTATGTGGTTGACTTGCTCGTTTTCGCCCAAACTTATGCTGAAGAGATCATCTATTCATAATCGACAAATTTTGGCTCTCTTTCGTGAATATTCTGCGCAGCAGTAAACGGTTTGCCCGTTCGCTGTCACGACGTACTAGGGAAAGCGGACTACCGGCTCCTGTAGGAGATAACGACTCTCGTGATATGACTTCTGACCAGGGGCCACGACAACCTTTGAAGAATGCGCAAGAGTGTTTCGCTTACTCGTGGCCGATCAAGAATTTTAACGAACTTGTGAGCTTTTATCCAAGCTCTCATTTTGTTCTTAGTGAGAGATTCTGGTCACCGCGCCTCCTTTCGAAGAATCCTTATTTATGGCGTGCAAAACTATATCCTAATGGTGTTAACGAACAAGCTAAAGCATATATATCCTTATATCTAGTAGCGATCCAAACACCATATGAAAAATCAAATAATATAACTTATAGAGAGAAGCAATTCCGTCTAGAGGTCTTTCGCTTGTACACTGATACCACCACATCCATACAAACCCCAGTGCTTATTCGAAATGAGACTTTTACGATGAAATTCGAGTTCGAAGGTTTAGATGACTTTGGTCGGCATCGTTTCTGTTCTTTGGATAGTTTATTTCCTAATGGAGATTTGAATGACGATGTTGACTTGTTAATACGTATCAAGATTTTCAATGATGTTCCTCAAGAATGCGAGGTGCCAATTGAATCTGATGCATTTGAATTCCCAACATTTGCTGAGCACTTGAACGATTCAAGATATAGCGATGTAGAGTTTACGTTCGACTGTGGAAATCGTATCAAGGCTCATCGGATAATATTAGCAACAAGATCGAAATATTTTGAAAAATTGTTGGGAGACAAATGGAGAGAGTCACAGATGAAGGCAATAGCAATAAAACAGATGGAATATACGACATTTCGTTCGGTTCTCTATTATCTATATACTGGGGGACTGGAAGAGGATTTACAATTCGATGTGCTGAAAGACGTTTATTCCAAGGCGGATATGCTGAATCTTGAAAAATTTGGTGAAATGGTAGCCGACAGAATTGCAGAAATGGTTGATTTAAACAATTGGAACGAGATTCTTACATTAGCTTGGGAAGTGGGCGATTCTCAATTGAGGACGGCCGCATTAGATTTTGCGGTCGCTAATTGGTCTGACATACGAGATAGTGAGAACATGCGGAAAATAATGGCATGCGGTAAGTTTTATCATATCGAAATCCTGATTATCTGTTTTAGGACGGTTTGGCTCTTTTGAATTTTGTCGTGTCTACGTTATTCTTTACCGGTTGTCTTTTTTCATTATTATTTCCCTGTCATGTTGTAGGTAATATGGATTGGATTGAAGAGTTGATGTCGGCAGTGTTCCGACATAAATTATTTTCGTGACATATTATCTTCGAAATGGATTATTCACTCCTTGTTGATAACCCCATTCCAAGAAGAATGCTTCTCCGCGTACGATGTTACTTATCAGCCCATGTCTCAACGATACATGATGATGAAATGGACATTTTTAACCGATATTATTCGCTCCTTTATGCCGTTCTTCCTTGTATCATATTACCCAAAAAACAATGTATTAAATAAACTGTATCTACTTTCCGTTGACATAGTCACTCACTTGTTTATTCTTTCAAGTAATTAACAGATGCTCTTTGGATCCCTTCTAATAGGTGATCATGAACAACGTTGAGACGTACGATGATGTTGTATGCGTCAAATTGATGCACACCATGACAGAAACTTCGAATGACACTACTGATGAGAGACTGCGATAGGGTGATATACCATGGTTGATCGCTTCACCACGACTGGCAAAAGAGGATAAGACTTTATTAATAATATATTTAACTGTTACTATAGCTATAAGGTAATGTAACGTCACGGCACAGGGAGAATGGGACCATCACCGTCTCAACACCTAATAATATTGAGGGTAAGCCCACATCTCTGCTTAACAACGTCAAATAAACGCAAAATTCAACTTTATCTCATCCGGTTAGAAACAAATACGGCCTATTTGATTGAGGCAGCTTTGGGGTACCGGATTAATTGCAGCTATGATTTATGATAAACTTAAATCAACGACAGATGTACACACCTTAAACATGTGTTGGAAATAAAGGCCTCGGTTCCAGTCGCTGGCTCAATTATCGGAGGCAACCAAGTTTACCTCCCAATAATTATAGTGAACCATCAAAATCTCTCTCTTTAACTCTCTCCCTCCTTTTGTGATGTCCACTGTCAAAGCTGTGAAAAGGTATCAGACGTCAAGAACCTCACCATCAGCATTGTAATATGACAAATGGATTATCGTATTAGTATCAGGATAATAGCAATTAACGTAATGTAACATTTGGGCCATGAAGGAGATCTCGTGCGGACAGTCGGACCCCTTTTTGAAATAAATGTCGTCTGCTGTTTATCTTATCTGTCACAGTAATACGTGCTTATGGGCTAACAACAAGCACGATTTTGAGGAACAGATGCTTTATGATTCAAAAAGTGTGCACTACATTATAAAATGTAAAAAATTGACGCCACAACGCCACTGTAGCACCAATTTTCATTGGGGAAGGATTGAAAAAATTATTACTACTGTTAAATATATGGGAGCCAGCTTAGTATCACCATATAAACATCACCCCCGAAAGGTACAAACCACGATTCTTTAACTGTTGCCTTAGTTTAAATGGCATTTCTGATAAAATTGTCACAGGGAAATATGTGTAATGTTCGTCTAAATTCATATTGAAGAGCGTTTTGCTCTATACCAAACATGCTTGAATGTATTAAAGATGGCTGCAAGACCACTCGTTTACACTTGCTATTCCCACCTTCTGGTAAATTCTCATAAGAATTGGATTTTATTTCACATTCGCAGAAGTTAGATGGCTGTTAACTACATAGAAAAATTGCAGTTATTTAGGAGAAGTTACCGTATAGCACTGGTTCTAGTACCCCCCTGGTATAGTACCCCCCTTGATTAGTACCGGGTCTTATACTAGTCCCT
>CAJVPJ010000978.1:0-13794 GCA_910592205.1 Paraglomus occultum | reverse complement strand
GTATCATTTAATTTTCCATAAATGTAAATTTAGGTCACCTTTGTACTATCAAAAAATACCAAACTGTTGGGAATTAAATGTATCATTTAATTACCATAAACGAAATCCCGCATTTTTCAGAATCTGTACTTTAAATAACTGTATTTTAATACAGAAGATCTGTATTTAAAATACAGATTTACTGTATTAAAATACAGACTTTTGCTGCCTCCGGCGCGCCATACTAGGGTTCTGATTTTAATAACGAGGTTTTGTTATACATTAAATTCGAATATCATACTCTACATGTTGCAAGCACAAAAATCAACTTTTTTTGTGATACGCTGTATTGCAAGTTTCGAGTTATTATTTCTAAACTATACCACTTACTATGATTATTTAGCTTGAATAATTTATTAGGCAACTGAACAAGTAAGCTTTATTCTACGCTGGTGCCCAACTTTTAACTAGGGCATTATGGATGCCAACAAAGGAGATGTTAATATTATTACGTAAATGTAGGATATCTATTTCGCTCATACTCAGCTATGCAAAGTGAGGACAAAATTTTTATTAGACAAACTTTTTCAAACCTTATAAACGAGGTTATGACATGACATATCCATATAAATTTGTATTAACGTACTAGGAAACAATTAACATTTAGAAACGTCCATATTTTAGCAATTTTGTTTGTTAAATTGTACAAAGAGTCTGAGCTTTATTATATAGCTGCGCTAATTATTATAATCAAACATTTTCTAGTCTATCTAATTGAAAATTTAAAAGATGGGATTTAACATATTAAATAATACACTGTCTAGGACGATTAGTTAGTTTAAGAAACGCGGATGTATTGAGATTAGAGGGTAGAGTAAAAATTTCGCAATGCGCTTTTACATTTTATGTTACGATAATCATACACGAATTCAAATAAGCAACAACGTGGCTCTTGTATTGTAGTAGGCTAGCCATGCATGGTATCCGATGAAGATGAAATGATGAGAACCCGTCAACTTGTCGATTGACCGACACATACGAATAAACAACACCGCACCGCTTTTTATTATATGAATTGTCTCTACAATTTTACTTTGAATTTATAAACGAAAGCATATGATAAACATTATGTAGAAATTTTGCCGTCATTTTAAATTATAGTATCAACTTTGACTTTGATTATCATCACCAAGGAAATCGTTACTCAGTCAGGAATAATTAAAACGTCGGGGACTATTATAATAATTAGAACATTAGGTTATGTATTTTTTGCAATTACTAGTTTGCGTGAGTGGAACCCATTTGTCAGGCGAATTAAAATAAAATTAAAACCCTTATTTTTAATCCTAAATCTAAATCAATTTCCAACCCATCCACAAAATGTTTAATCGAATCTGTCACAATGACAATAAATAATGAATATAATGAATACATATTATTATGTAACAAGCACTTTTTACTAACAAAACAAAGAGTATGCTAAAACGAAGCGCCACATAACCACCATATATAGTAAAGATCTTTCTAAACTCTGCTTTTTATTACCCTCTCCTCAATTTGTCAATGCATATTCCGTACTCTCTTTTTTAGTTTATTATCAGTGGTCTCTTCTCTGTTTCTCTGCTTGCTCACGTCGTTCATAACCGCTCTTAACTCAAACATAAGCCAAAACGTTTGAATAGTGTGTTAAACAAGCACATACGTCTTCCAGTAAGAGTGATATTAACGGCAGTCTTTATCGATACAAATTTACGGCATGGAATATGTTTATCAAGTAATGCTTATTTTTATCAACTGCTATGACTGTATGTAAAAGCCTCAAATATTAATAGAGTTTAGCTATCCAATGGATATCTTTTCCCAAACTGTACTTATTGTCCTACATTATCTATTAAGAAATTAACAAATGCTTCCTTCCAAATCATTATTGTCATTAGTAACGCATAAAGGGTCTGACTGTAACTCATGGACTCTATTTAGCAAATCTCAAACGTAAGTCTAATTGTATGTAGATTTTTAAATCGTTTTATTGTTACGGTAACCGTATATTTGTGAATTGACGAGTATGATAACATTTTAGTGATCTTGTCACACACATGGCGCGTATAAGACAATATCATAATGTGATTAACATTGTTATTTTGATTTTCATGCAACTGCAGTCGAATGTGATACGATCTTTTACAATTGCTGTTTCGAGATTGTCTGTATGCGAACACAGAATACTCATGATGGTTACTTGTATTTCTGACAACCAACCAACATTCGGAGCACGCGTAAAATGTTGTCTCATCCTATATTTAATGCAAATATAGCTTAGAAACTCTGCGTGCATTTCTCCTGCAGCAGGACAATGCAGAGAAATATTTACAACTTGTTACAGAATATTGAAAATTTTGTCAAAGTCAAATGAACAAATTTAATGCGCCAGACTAGCATTAACACATACTTTTCGTAAAGTATTGCTTTATTTGGAATGTGATTACTAAATACGGAAATTTTTCGATAATAAAAAAGTCACTACATTGTGTAACTGTATAGGGTTGTTCTATAAGTCTACACCCCATCCCTAAGTGCACACAAATGCTGAGTCCCAAGGGCGTGCACTTATAGAGGTCTCACTGTATATGTAATGGTTTTTTTAGTGGTGCGAAGATAAGTTGGCGTAATAAGTGTGGCTCAACATGCTAAGCGCCTTGAGTTACTGAATTCGTCAGTGATGGTTCTTCCATTGGTGTGAGATGCAATACAAGACATTTAAAATACGTTAGTAATGATTCTTCCATCAGTGCAAAGATGCAAACCTTGAATAAATTTGTATCAAATTGCTTTGAGCAGCTGAATATGAGCTTTATTTCTTCGATCAGTGCGAAAAATAGAACACGACTATATTAAAATGGCGTAACCCAACACGGCTCAAACATATATTTGTGAAAAATGTCGATTGAACATATGCCTTAATTACTAAATTCGTTAGCGATAAGTCTTCTATTGGTGAAAATGTGTGCTACAGAACGTATTTTAGGCTTAACAAATTGGGTTTAAGCATATTTCATTTTAACCAGCCCCCAACTGATTTAGCTAAATACGGATGGATAGTGTGAACTAACAATATACCATTTTTTGTAAAGGATTGAGAAACGAAATAATAAGACCAGTCATACTATTATACAGTTTAAAGTTCGAGTTACCACATCCCGTTAGCTATTGAACAGGAAAGCGCTTGTTAGAATGAACTTTGCTTTGATTGATTAAAGTTACGCCATTCATCAACTTTTTGAGGCCTGATCGTGTGAACTAACAGCCACCTACTTTTGTGACTACCATCTTTTCAATTGTCTTTATAGTAATAGACATTTGGTTATCGTTAAGTGATGAGACTGGAAATGAGAAGATGGTATAAGTAGCGTACTGTTTGCTATCGTCATATTATTACGAATGTTATATTATAGACCAAAAAATACGGTTTGTAATTTTGACTTTGGCTGCTTTGAGTCATCAGAAAACTTCTTTGTGCTCGGGAAATTGATCGAGCGATCTTTCTGTCTTTCTGTACGCATAGTTTTTTCGAATGTTTGTGATCAGGATACCAACCTACGATTAATGTCTATAATAATAATAGCGGCGGTCGGAAAAACGTAAACTCTGACGTTGAGATCGCTAAAGCTAACGCTGAGGCCGCTAAAGCTCAATACTATACGTAAACTTATCGACTGTTACCAATACTTTCATCGAATTGTTATTTAGCCATACTGTTATAATCTTTCTTCGATCGACGATCCTTCCTATGATCACTACAGTCAATTTGCAATAAACATTAAGCCTTCTTAAACGTTAAATCCGCATGGTTGAACTAAGGCTACGCTCAGGCACCTATTCTTTGACTTCCATTCACCAGAAGTAATATCCCAACTGATTATTCCCGGAAAGATCAAGTTTATTATTGATAATAATAGCAAACAGCGAATATATGTGAATTTGATTTTGAGGCCTTGACGGGATTTATATGTGTAAATGCGGTTTTAGGGTCCTTGACGGGATTTACATATGTAAATGCGGGGTCCATGATTTACATTGTGACGGAATTTACATACAACATTTTCAATGTGAAATTTCAGCTATCGCGTTCATTTGTATTAAAACGCCGCGCCAGCGACGTCTCGTTTATTATACTTATCTTCCACATCATTTCTTTTATACACTCGATGGTTTCAAGTACAGACATGCTTACCGAAAGAAGAATGCAGATGGAGACCAAATGAGAAGTTTTATTTCGGCAAGACCTCACTTGGAGTAAGTGATCAGAAACTAACTGCTTTCTTATTATCGCATACTTTGTTACTGACGCTTTGGATTTATCGCTTCATATCAGTTTATTTATGAAACTTTGTCATCACATGTGAGTATTCGCACATCTGATTTTTTGTTTCTATTCGTTTCTACTTTCTATCCTTTAACTTACTAAATCGTCTACTTCACTCTACTACCATCCGTTTCCGACCTATTAAATATTCACTTTTACAATCTTTTCTGACTACGAAATTGTTTGTTTCATCTGCTCCTGACATACTACATTGTTCGCTTTTTGATTTGCGTAACTGGTTATCATTTGTAGTTACAGTCGACTCTCTTTATAACGACCTTTTTTATAACGACTGGCGCTTTATAGCAACCGCTGTGCTCTGCCCGTTTTCAAAAACGTTATATAATTATTATATGTACTACGCTGTATATAACGGCCGCTGCATATGGCGACCGAATTTGCCCAGCCCGAGGCGGTCGTTATAAAGAGAGTTGACTGTACCGTCTGTACAAATATCAGTAAATAAATACAAATTTGTACTACATAAATTGAGCTACGCAATCATATCTATGTGTGACAAACTATAATTAGGTGTGATAAAAGTTTACGTAATTAAGTCACCACCCCCTGTTGATTACGTGATAAATTCAATGGTCAAGAGCATTTCAGCCTGTTTCAGCTTCAGCCCTGATAAATATTTTGGTAGGTGGTGACATTCATACAAAGTTGTCAATAACTTAGACATACAATTAAACCTCATTTTCTTTATATTTATAAATTTATTACTATATCCTTGTTCAGCATGCTCTTTTATATGATTCAAGTGCCTCTCTAATATCTGTGTCCATCCTAATTTCTTTCTAACATATACCAAGAATGTATTGGATAAAATGGATTTTCTTTCTGGCTCCTGATCAGTTGTCATTATATGATTCATGTCACAATAATAATTATTTTTAAACTCATATTGACAAATGTGGGGTATGCTTCATTGTATTCTGATATTATCATATTTTATCCTTTTATTTTAAGTTGGCAAGATAAAAGTTAGCCTTGTCATGTCCCTGTTCAGCTGCTTTTTGATACCATTCAACTGCCTTTTGTTCATCTTTTTCCACTCCAGTTCCATGCCTATAACATACCCCAAGGTTATATTGTGCATTAGCATGTCCTTGTTCAGCAGCTTTTTGATACCATTCAACTGCCTTTTGTTCATCTTTTTTTTACTCCAGTTCCATGTCTATAACACACACCAAGATTATATTGTGCATCAGCATCACCTTGTTCAGCTGCCTTTTGATACCATTCAACTGCCTTTTGTTCATCTTTTTCTACTCCAATTCCATTGTCATAACACCAAGCAAGATTATGTTGTGCATCAGCATTACCTTGTTCAGCTGCCTTTTGATACCATTCAACTGCCTTTTGACACCATTCAGCTGCTTTTTGTTCATCTTTGTCTACTCCAATTCCATTGTCATAACACCAAGCAAGACTCATTTGTGCATCATCATTACCTTTTTCAGCTGCCTTTTGATACCATTCAACTGCCTTTTGTTCATCTTTTTCTACCCCAGTTCCAGTATAATAACACCAACCAAGACTATGTTGTGCATCAGCATTACCTTGTTCAGCTGCCTTTTGATACCATTCAACTGCCTTTTGTTCATCTTTTTCTACTCCAGTTCCATTGTTATAACACCAAGCAAGACTCATTTGTGCATCAACATTACCTTGTTCAGCTGCTTTTTGATACCATTCAACTGCCTTTTGTTCATTTTTGTCTACTCCAACCCCTTTCTCATAACACCAGCCAAGATTAGCTTGTGCATCAGCATTTCCTTGTTCAGCAGCTTTTTGATACCATTCAACTGCCTTTCCAACATCTTCCCCTATCCCAATTCCATGTTTATAGCATTGACCAATATAGTACTGTGCAGCAGTATTTCCTTGTTCAGCTGCTCGTTTGTATAATTCAACAGCCTTTTCAATATCTTTTTCTACCCTGATTCCATTTTCATAGTAGTTATCAGGATTATATTTCTCTGGCTTATTGTTAATAACAATTGATTGAATGTCACACCTTTGTCCTGTTCTTGGTAATAGAATTGTAGTGATTGGAACATAATCTTTCTTCATTTGACAATTGAGTATATCATGATGTAAATCTCTAGGTAATAAATCATCAAATAGAAGAGCCTTATCAGGGGACATATTGAAAAATCTAATGTGAGGTATACAATCTGCTATAAGGTCCTTCAATGTGTTGATATCATGGGATGACCAATTATCTAGATCATTTTCAAGTTCTAGCTCAGGCACTTGTTTAGTTGCCCATTGCACAACTAACATCCAAATATCATCTTCCTCCATGCTGAGGTCATCATTTTTGAGAAGACTGATTAAGGTCTCCTTTGGTAAAGTTGCAAAATCGTTTGATTTAAATACAATATCTGGGTGCGAAACCATAAGACGATTGCAATAACCCAAAAGCCTATTCAAACGGACACTAGAAAGAGCATACTGATGAACTGTTATGATATTCTGTTGAATCCATTCCTTTTGTTTCTCAATCAAATAAGTTTCAATTTCAATGAGAAGATCAAGCAGTTCAAGCTTATTAGCTCCATCCAGAAGACTGATCCAACCCACAAGTTTGCATGAATCATAAAAAATTTGCCCAGTATAAATAAACCTGCAATAAGCGGTTTCATTCAGTAGTATTATATTAATGTTGGCATACATAATAATAAGCATATTTTTGATAGCAGTGCAGTGTTATTTCATATGTTATGTAACATAAAATTTACCTAAGCAGAATTTCGAAAACTTCAGGTGGCACGTCTTCCAACATCATAGAAGTCTCTTGAATCTCCTTAGACGTCTCTGAATTTACGGTTAAGCTATTCTCAAAGAATGAGCATTGTGTACACAAAATTAGTGAATGAGCGAAAAAATATTTTGCTGTTTGGCTCCTTTCCAGCATGAATTAAAACGTCTGCATATTTGCCCCTTTCGTAAAGCTTCTCATATGCTGTTAAAAGGCGTGAGGACAAATCAACTATGGTATCCATTTCTATTCGTGCAGAGTCTTTAGCAAAAGAATAATCATGATGTTTGGTTGATTATGCCGATTTGTCGATCGTCTGTGTGACAGCGTACAAATATCGAAAGAGAGAACTTCAATTTCTGCAACGACACGCATTACATGTGGTTTTCATTGCGTCTAGCGAATTGCATGAAGTATACGCTCTGCGACTATTGTTTAGCTAAAGACTCTTGTAGAAATTACATCATATTAATCATCGGTCTTTCTCATTTTGTTCTCTTTATCTTGACTTGTATGTATTGCTGTGCTAACAGATAACAAATATTCTCAAATGTTATCATGATAAATGTTGAAAAACTACTACGAGGGTTCAGATTTTAAGAACGAGGTTTCGTTATACATTAAAGTCGAATATTAATCGACTCATACTCTACATGTTGCAAGCACAAAAATCAACCTTTTTTGTGATACGCTGTATTGCAAGTTTCGTTATTATTTCTAAACTATACCACTTACAATGATTATTTAACTTGAATATAATTTATTAGACAACTGAACAAGTAAGCTTTATTCTACGCTGGTGACCAACTTTTAACTAAGAACATACGGATGCCAACAAAGTAGATGTTAATATTATTACGTAAATGTAGGATCTCTATTTCGCTCATACTCAGCTATACAAAGTGAGGACAAAATTTTATTAGACAAACTTTTTCAAACTTATAAACGAGTATGACATAAACGTAATAATTCGTACAACGGTAGCTTTGTTTAATTGTAAACAATTATGTATCCAAAGCTTATTCGAATGTTAAAACGGCAGGTGCCACATAACCACCCCACCATATATAGTAAAGATCTTTCTAATCTCTATCTTACTGCTTTTTATTACCCTACCCTCAATTCTTCAATGCATATTCCATACTCTCTTCTTTAATTTATTATCAGTAGTTTTTTCTCTGTTTCTCTGCTTGCTCACGTCGTTCATAAACTTCAAACCACTCTTAACTCAAAAATAAGCCAAAACGTTTGAATGGTGCGTGTTAAACAAGCACATACGTCTTTCGGTAAGAGTGATATTAACGGCAGTCTTTATCGATACAAATTTACGGCATGGAATATGTTTATCAAGTAATACTTAATTTTATCAACTGCTATGACTGTATGTAAAAGCCTCAAATATAATAGAGTTTAGCTATCCAATGGATATCTTTTCCCAAACTATATTTATTGTCCTACATTATCTATTAAAACATTAACAAATGCTTTCTTCCAAATTATTATTGTCATTAACAACGTATAAAGTGTTTGACTGTAACTCGTGGAATTATTTAGCAAATCTCAAACGTAAGTCTAATTGTATGTAGGCTTTTAAATCGTTTTTATTGTTATGCTAACCTCTTCTGAAGTAGCAAATAAGAGTTTCAGCACACCGTACCGTAGTGTTAAGATTGATGTATTGAAACTGCCAAGTTGGTTTAAAACTGACGCGTAATTGATGTTCGAAATAAGATGAGAGTTCATATCACATAATATTATTCGAACGAGTCTGAATTTTGTTGTAACCACATGTTTACAATCAAGTAAGAATGGCTTAAACTTGCTGGATATGAACAAATCCATGATCCAATATCAGTGTGATATTAATGTGCATTATCTGTATTTTTTTCTGTTTAAAGGAGTGTCGCCATGAGCAATTGTCCAAACCTCCTCTACAGATTTTATTCGGTCAGTAACTAAACTAATTTCTTGTTAATTAACGTATAGTGAATATTTATCTTTATCGCTTGGACTGACGTTAACTTGATTTGCTAATAATGCATCTCATTCGTCAGTTGTGTGCGTATTATTTTTATATTAAAATTTCGGACTTTTTATCAATACTTTTCGGTGAATTCCGTAATAATTTATACCATTTATTCGTAGGTGTATTTATAAGAAAAAAAAACTTGTGCCACTTTACTTTTGCTTATGACATAATACATAACGCGTTTTTCCATTTTAAGATCTTCCTCTCCTCTCCTAATTCAAATCATTAACTGACATTATTTTTTCGTAAACTTTTGGTTGACTTTGCCAATTATTAAAACTATTGTCAAAAAAATTGTCTAGCTTTAGCAATTGGTAATTATTTTGACGAATTCGTCAATTCGTCTTGTAGTTGATATATTTTTATACGCAATATTTATATGTCCGGAACGCTGTCATAATTATACTATTAATTAATGCTTATTATTTTGGCCTTTTCCGTATCTAGCGTTATATATTTTTTTTAATTTAGTGTACTCCTACGTTTTTCTTTGTTTACGGGCGCTTTATTCTAATAATAGACTAACACATTGCATCATTATTCCACTTCCCAAATAATCCACATTACGCAAATTTTTAGAATATAAAAAAATTCAGTTTTATCACGGCTTTTTTTGACATACCCACGCGTAATCAGTCATATATGACGTCGATACCTGGAACTGACTTCCAACTAACTATGCGAATAACTCGTCAATATTTCTTACAACATCCCGCATTAATGAGAACTATTATACGTAAAAATAATCAATCAATGCGTCTCACTTTTACTTGCCAAATGAATAACTCGAAAATTGTTGACTAGAAACATATAGCTTAATACACAAGAAACTTACCAAGCCCTCTCCGTAAACCCAAATACTATATATCTAAATGAAAGTTACATCACCATATTTTTAATTATGTAAACGCGTACCTTTAACAGAAAACAAATATGCAAACAATTATAAATTATAGTATTATTGAGTCGCAAAACTTTACCGTATAATAACACCATTGGAACACAACCATATCTCATGCTTGTCTTCCATATTGTTTATATTGTATATATGTAAAAAATGCTTAAATAATAATAAATATTAATATGTGCATCGAGAGTCATAAAATGATAAGCTAAACAAATAATACACTTTTTTAGTTATAATTTTCGTTATAATAAATGTAACAACACCTTACTAACAATTATACAAATGCAATCTTATTCACCTTTGACACATATATAACCGAGCAGCATCTCACTACAAATTGAATATAAAAATATTATCAACTTGTTTATACACTAAACAAATCCCAAACATATTATTTACCCATACAAATAACCAATACTCGTCTACTTTGACTTTACCGCCATCCACATATCCGACAGAAATTAAGACTGAAACCAAAGCAAATGGTATTTTTTTTTTTCAATTTGTAAACAAGCCAATTTGCGTCCATTTCCTGTCTATGATTATCTCTCACGACGACAAAAGTAGGAATAACCGATACAGTGACCGACTTTGTGCAAATGTAATATTTGTACGTATACAACTTTATAATATGTTTGTAACATTGTCACCAGTCTTACAATCTGTCCATGCTCGCACTTGGCTCCGCAAAAATTAAAACAATCAAACCAGCAATCCAAGTACGAAATGACGTGGACATATTTACGGACAAAGCAGCCTTCGGAAGCCGGTTTCTGCAAAATTATCTGAATTTAATATTATGCTTCGATACAACGTCAAAAAAAATAACCTCTATGATTAAACAATTGAGATATAAAGTTTCAATAGTTGGTTAAATTTGACTTATACGAAAACAAATTGTACAGTAAATTACATAATTTGGGTACACATCCGACACCCTCACCGTATATTATTATCTTATTACAATTCTCTTTCCCATCTCCCACACCATCAACGTTAGTTGCCTCCAAAAAAACGGCATTACTGTGCAGTTTATTAACAAAAATCCAGTAAACTTTTCAAACCCAAAGCTCGACTGCTGACGACAATAATAACTCAGAACCTAACACAAATACAAACCAACATTAATAACGGAAGAGAGCAGCTCACCCAACTCGTCAACCACGAGAACGAAGTCAATAAATTTTTGATACACTAGACTTTTTCGAAATGAATAGCCTCTACTCATTGATTTTTTCTTCATTTAAATTACTTCTATTTTAAACAGCCATTGTACAGTAACTGCATTTCTAACATTTGTTACACATAATTGTGTACCCAAAGCCAGAATGCGAAAGTCATTTTACTTCAGAAGAATGATGTCGTTAGTTTTAGGGACTTGTACACCAATTGACAGCTTGATTCAATCCTCGAAAAATGAAAACAGACGTGGAGCCAACTCAAATTGACAACGTCTACTACGCTATTTAAAAAAAACACAAACGAATAAACCAATTACGGCGGCGGAAACGATGATAACAATGATACTTGTGAATATGAATGAGTTTGATAGGATACATTCACTTCCAACACACGAGCACAGCAATAATGTCAGTCACTTTAGACGATATAAAGAAATGGCAACAAATTAATAAAGTGGTTTACCAAGTAAAATAATAAACATTACATGGTTGCTAATAGACGCTTTCACCATTGGCTATTCTCGTTATGGATTCTGCTCCGCGTGTAGATTACTCCGATGTGGTGCATCTGTGGACATAAAGTATTATTTCAATGGATGAACTAGCAGCAATAAGCAACTCAGTCAGTTACAAAGAAGCTCAGCGAATGACGCCTATCTGGAATGGATTCCATTTGATTGTATTTATAATTGGGGAGATGTTGTGTATACTTGTATGGTCTACCTTTATCTTGTTCACTTGTTAAACTGATTCCACTTGAGATAACAGACGATATGCATGATTTATATTATGCCGAGATGAACTATTAATTTATGCGTCATGTTTATTGAATAATTAAAATAATTATTGACTTATTTTTACTAGTTTTGTGTAAGCATCCTGATATTTTTACCACGGATGTCTGGGTTACCATCGGGGATACAAAGAACAAAAGTATTATTGATAAAAAACGATACGGAGATGGATTATGTCTAGCATGTACAAAGAAATTAACAGCTGAAATAGATGCATTCTGTAATGCAACAGCGTACGCAATTGCCGTAACATCTATGTTAGCAAACTAAAAAATTAAAGAGACTTCTTGAAGGAATGAAATTAAATTAAATTTTACAAATTCCGCTGCTACTTATACGGTTGCAAGCAAATTAAATTGCATAACAACAACTTAACCTTTAATCCGATACAGTTATTATGAATAAGGATTCACGATCAAGTTTATTGCCACCACAGAAGCAATAATCTACTACTTTATATTGTTTACGTCTTGTTACGTTCGTTCAAGCTGTTATTCTGTCACTGAATTTAGAATGCTTTTGAATTGTTCGCTTGGTTAAATATTAAGTAATGCACAAATAACAGCAGCTTTCATAACGAATAAATTTCATTCCCGTCTAAATAATAAACTTTTATATTTCAAAACCCTTATAAACTAGTAATGATAATTCAATCAAAATAAATGGACGTGAAATGTTAATGTAATGGACTATTGTAACAGTGAAATTTATGGTCGTTAGAGTTTATTTATATTAAACGATATGACAAATAATTCGAAGTAAATCATTCGGCACAACAAGCCATAGCTAATCTTTGCTCAAAAGCCTGGATAGTCAAAGTAAATTTTATTTTGCAATCTTGACAATACATAATTGGTACACTTGCGCCCGGCAATTTATTGGCGTTGTTAAACTTGCATCGTTAGGGGTGATAGATCTTCGACGGATTGATACCATCGATAAGCAGTCAGTGGAATGAATCAAGGTCTTAGTTCTTACAAAATTGCCAGACATTTTATTCAATCAAAAAGTTTCAAGGCTTGGGATAACTTTTATCTACAGGATTCTTGCACTTTAGTCACAAAGCAGTTATTGCGTTTTAAATACTATTATCCAATGTCAAATAAAAGCAATCACCGATGAAGAGTTGAGCAAGAAATTTGCGACTGCATAGATCGTTTTTGGGAGAGGTATAAAAACAATGTTAGGTAACGCGCGAAACCAACTGAAATTGGCAATGAAGCTTAAACTGACCAGAACGTAATTACGCATTTTTATTCAGTATCAGATTTTAAATAATGACTACTATATTATATACTCAAATAGTCTACCCTGGAAAAGAAGCCTAACAGTATAGACGCAACTCATGTTGATATATCTAATTGGAAAAAAGGTGAACTACTTGAGTAAAACTTTCGTAAAGTAAATAAACCGCGAATTACAAGAGCGTTTGTGTCGCTAAATTATTGGACAATAAGTCATGTTAATACACGTATTGTAAGTTGATTTTATTTGTACCAAGTGCGTAACATACCTGCAGCTGAATCCAAATTATAGCCGTTTCGCGGTTTGGGTGTATGTAAGAGTTTACTAGAGTATTTACTCTCCTTCTCGAGACGTGATAACGGCTTTACATCATTATGATATATAGTATTCCACACATTGTTACCAGATTTATTTTTTACATCGTCAATAAGATAGTAAATATCACTCTCAAGTCTCCCTGCATCAGGACGCTTATCAGGATCAGCATCACAACACCGCTCGGCAAGTTTCTTGTATTCCTCTGGCG
>CAJVPJ010000977.1:0-13807 GCA_910592205.1 Paraglomus occultum | reverse complement strand
CGAAAGTAGTTCTCATCCCTCCACTTGGAAATGATGATGCATCAGGTTCCGACTGTATCAACTGACTTCCGTAGGACTGAATACGCTATCGATTAAGACAAGCTTTCTTGTTATAAACGAATATCTGCTTTTTTGTAATTTTACGTATCGCTATTAAATAAAATTTAATGAATCGTTGAGCAATATTAATATACACTACCTGGATAACACCCTGACAAAATAATTACTCAAAAGTGTACATATTAATTGGGATTTTTTATATGTTATAGTCTAGCTTCTCCTAAATCTTTGTATAAGACTAATACTTTGTTGGTCAGCCCTGCTTGCAATACATGCTTTAATTCTACGAGGCATACTTTTAATTAAAACATCATTAATATTAGGATTTGGTCCATTCGTTACTGTAATGCTGTCTCAAGTTTCCTTACATTTTTAGGCAAACTTGAACGGTTTCTAATACGACTTTCATCACTCCAAACAACAAAAACTCCACTGGCTACCATTTCCAAAGGTTGTTACACTACTCAATAGTAATCTGCGTACTCCTAAAATTGAGGCCCTGCGGACTTCCATTTTCGAATAGACAATCCATTCTTTCAATACACCAGTTTAGCTGTAAAGGGTTGGATGTCTGTATGCGAGAAAAAAGAAAGTAATAGTGGTCAGCAAAAATATTGTTGAAGTAAATCTCGCAGAATAAAAAATTTGGATTTAAACTGTTTAAAAGCACCCAGATATGTTCTAAAAAGAGTTGTTGCGGTTCTTATGCTTCAATGACATTTATAATAAATTTTAAAACTTAAAGTTCTAATAAGTAAACTAATTACAGTATAATAATATCTTGATAAAAGACGCAGGCTATATTAATATTAATACGTCAGATGTCTTTTTTGCAAGAAAATTAATCTTAGCAGTACTAATTAAAATATTTACAACAATAATAATAACAAAAGCTAGCTCGTTTACAATTTTGTTTTAACAATTTAGACTATACTTATTTTGTCCCTTTATTTCAAGTACAATTTGTTATCACGAATAACATTAATTATTGCCAAGTCTTTAATTTATGTGTAAAGGCTTTTTTGGTAGTTTTAATAGAAACGTCAAGTCCGGTTCTTTTATTAAACAGATTTTTGAGTTCCTTTGTCGTTTTATGCTCAAAATTTAGGTCTTAGTCTTGGGCGAGCAAGTACGTATATGCCAGAAGGAAATTAAGAAAATATTTGCGGACTTTTTCTTTAAATTGTTTCGTATTATTGTTGTTCTTGGAAAGTAAGTTTTTAGATATACACATTTTTGTAGCGCCACTTTTAATAATTTAGTCACCTTCAGCTTCAGTTACTTACTAAAGAATTGCATATAAACGTGTGAAAATATATGCGCGTTTTACAAGTTAGACCCCAATTATTATGTGTAATTAGTAGAGTTACTGTAGGTAGGTGACTGATACTTTGTCCAAGTAATATACAGTAAATGTTTTTTTATTATGTTTCTGTTCACGTGCAGAAAGTTAAATTAGTTACACGACGGGTCGCGTTTTTTAAAGAAAGAGATCCATCCTATGGTATTTTGATAGAATGGTGCGACTTATTGGTAATTCTTGAAATGCTAGTGGTATAATTTATCCTATGTCTGTACTCAACAAGTTTGACAACTATTAGATATTGGAGCGAACTTGACGGATCCGGTATTCCGTGGCAAATATCGGGATAAACAAGTACATGCTGGTCAGTGTTCTCTGTAGTTTTGATAACATGTCGAAAGACAACTACTGACATCAGCGACGCAGACGACTTTTCGCACATGTTGACGAGAGCCGGCAACGCAGGGGTTGAAAAAATTATTGTTACCAGTGGATCAGCAAGTGAGAGTAGAGACGCTTTAGATTTGGTCCAAGGATTTGGTAACTTGCTTGACCTTTGAAATAATATTGCAACGCTGTGGAGCACACTATGACAATATAGTTGTATTGATCACAAAATGCTCGACTGACTTTAGATAATCTCTTTTCAACCGTTGGCTGTCATCCAACCAGATGTCAGGAATTCGAAGCAGATAAAGATGGCCCCGAACACTATTATCAGACTTTATTAGACGTAGCCGCAGACGCCAAGGAAAAGGTGGTGGCCGTTGGTGAATGTGGACTCGGTGAGTATATCTATATGAAAGAACTAGTTTGATTTACGGTTGTTGATAGCCGGTACTCTTGACGCGCAGACTATGATAGATTGCACTTTTGCCCAAAGGACATCCAACTAAGGTAAGCGCTTAATTACTTGCTTGTCACGATGCATTTATTTGCGAACTAATCCGAATTGCCTTTACACAGATATTTTGAGAAGCAATTTGATCTCGCCGAGCAGACTGGTCTTCCAATGTTTCTTCATTGCCGTAACACAGGTAATTGTCAAGATAAACTTATGAGGGATCCGTCTGTTCTTAAGGCTTACTTCTCGTGATCAAATGACTCACTCTTTGTGCGATTAGGCGGTGACTTTATGGATATCTTTTCAAACTGTCTTCCATCTTCTCAGCTGTTATAATTGCGACTGTTAAAATCTTTAACGATAATAATACACATATGGTGCAAAAAAATAGGCACAAATTTACAACAGGGGTTGTGCATTCTTTCACCGATGGATTTGATGAAATGGAACGTGCGATTTCAATGGGATTGTATATTGGCATCAATGGATGGTTAGTACCAAATTCTTTTGTAGGAAATTTGAGAGTTAACGAGGAACAGCAACGGTGATCTTTTTATGAATTTCCTAGCTCACTCAAGACCCAAGACAATCTCGATGTAGCCAAGAGAATACCCGAAGATAAATTGATGATAGAGACAGGTAATCGAGAGAATTTAACGGTTGTTGATATTCCCTAACTTGTCGGTTTACCTATTAACGCTTCTGTTGGTTAGATGCGCCATGGTGCGACATACGCCCAACTCACGCATCTCATTCTCATTTAAAATCTATTCCCAAAACTGTACTCGATGTTTACGCTCCGTCATCAAGACGAAAAGAGAGATTCCAAGAGGGATTAATGGTAAAAGGACGAAACGAACCTTGCTGTGTTGGGTGAGTATCATTGTTAGCAAGCACATTATTATTAAGTCTAGACTAACCGACCACATGATTAAATCCATTCTTGCAGTCAAGTACTACACGTGCTTGCATCAATCCGCGGAGTAGATGCCCAACATCTTGCAGACAGAATATATGAAAATACCGTGCGCGTATTCTTTACACGTTGAATAGAATGCGTATGTAAGAATCTTATATGTAAAACAATTGAGAAAGGAATTGATGCATAACTCCGCAATTTGAGAATGCGTAGAATAAATTCACGCTAAATGTTAATAATTTTCGAAGAACACGATTTTATTTAAACAATCGAAAGGAATTTGTTTTCATACATACGAATGACTATATCGCGTTTTTCAGCTCTATCGCCCATTTATTCTCTGTAGCTGCTTGTCTTTTAAAAGTGGAAAAAGAAATGACCGAAAAAGTATCATCGTAACTACGAAAGAACCTCATGATCAAAATACTATGTAGCAATCTACGTGAGGAAAGGCTGTTCATATCCCTCATACCAGATTCCTCTTATCCATTCTGCGAATTCCACCACCCAATGATCAATCTCCCTATAAACACGATCGGAAGACTGCAACTCCCCGGATGAAAATGCACCTGATCATGTTGACAATGCTTGCAGAATATCGCATTGGACGAATAACAATTAGAACCTAATATTCATCTGCGTAAATAGTACTTATTAATGAGATAATCGATAGTAACGTTTGCCACCATTTATTATGTATATGACTACTTTTGCAAGCTACGCATATAATCTTACGCCTCGACAATATTCCCTCACATCGTTACTACTCTCTTATGCTGACATTGTGCTTGAGAATAAAATACAGTATAAATATAATATAACATATCGAACATTATCCCGATTACAATTAAATGAAGTCACAAACTGAAATTGGCAATACCGTCAGTCAAGATGGTTTTACAATACACATCACTTACTAACTACCTTACCAGATTTTTACTCCTCCAATATTACTACTGTTATGTAGACGACGACCCCTGAAATAAATCGAGATGATAGGGTAACATTAATAACGCTGACATCAATCACACCTGTTGTCACTGTCAACTCTCCCAAATTCTATCTTTTCAGCACTCACTTTGGGGTAATCTAATACATTCACAGCTTCAACAGCTCGATGCATTCCGTCATCATCCTCGAATGCAACAATGTATTGGCTCTTTTGTGACCCTGTTTTGCTTGGCGGCGTCACCACTTCCGCTTTGTAAAAACATGTCGTCAAAGGGTAAAGTGCCAATACTGTATGATGAGCCGCGAAATACGGAAACTGTTGTCCGGATTTTGATAAGGGTATTACATGTTTGGCTGGAACTCTGAATCTTCTGTTAGATTCAATAGATAAGAAGGTAATTAGAAAGCTTCGGATTGACGCTTGTACAAAGCATAGGAATGCAGTCGGTATTAAAGAAGTATGACGTACTCGTTCGGCGCTTTGCCGGCAGATTCTTCGTCAGCATCTTCAACATCGTATCTGTTTTAAGAGCCGGAAGAATTCACAGCAATCAGAGTTTTCATATTAGTTATTAGTGCATATTGACTATACCTTTTAGCACCATTGTCCTCAACTTACGTATTTGAGTCTTCATTATAAGCTATAACAGTAGCTAGTATCCAGTTCTCTTCCGGGTCTTTAGCTTTTGGTTGCTTTGCTGCCACCTAACAGTGCGCCTTTTAGTATAAATTATCGAAATTTATAGATCCTTCGACTCTTACCATTTGCGCAGGCAAAATTGTATTAGTTTTTCTCGGTCTAAAAGATTAAAAGAAAATTTATCAAGATTATAATACGTAAACGAATATCGAACGAGCACACATTCTTGATGCATACGTTTTCAACTTCTTCGGTTTTGGATTATCTTCCTTAAGCTTTCTTTTCTTAATTGGTGAGCGACTCCCATCGTCTAATGTCGTTGATATGGAAGATGACGAGAGCGACGCATTGAAAGAAAGCGAATTTGATGCGGACGGCCGCGAATCTATGAAGAACATTTCACAGTAAATACTGGTAATCAATCTCATAAACGCTTTGACAGTCAAAAGTGTACCCTTGGGAGATTTGCGACTCTCTTTGGAACGCAAAAGCGTCATCAACTGATCTATCTCTTCGGCGAGTTGCTTTGCTGTACTATAGAATAATGTATGTTCCACCATTAGTCTGGAAATAAATTAGAAACTGGATCAACACATTTTGGATATTGTTTTACCTAGATTCCCTCCTTGATGTTTCAATCCCCTGATTACACAATTCTCTCATTTTAATATGCAAATTCTGTCGTTCCTCTTCATCATTCGCTGACTCGACTTTAAAGAAACAATCAATTGTAGTCAAATCAAAGAACGGCTCATTTATTGTGCGCATAGGCAAACACTAACGTTCGTTTGCTTTCGCGACCAACTTATTGACCTGTTCGGCCAAATCGATCCCTGTCTCTTCGTGCTTCTCAAGAGTCTCTTGAAGGGTTTGAATCTTCTTCCAAAGCGCCCACTCTTCTTCGCTTTCTTGTGGCTCGGAGCGGCGATCTTGACGATCGGGTTTTTGCTTCTTCAACGGTGTAGGAGGCATATTAATATTTTGATCGTCGATCGCTTGGGCAAATTAAAGCTTCCTTATACGAGAAACGTGAATCCAACACTGTACGTAATAATAACAAGTAAACCAAGCAACAACGCGTGCTTTCCCAATGCTTGCGTTCCTTGTATAATATTCTTGAACATGGATAGAAGTTAGCGTGCGCTACGATTGGTTACGTATTGCTGCGCCAACAGGTGCACTGAGAAACTGTCATAAAACATACTAGTACTTTTGATGCTTCTTTCAGTGTTATACTGTATGTCACATGACCAACACAGATCATCGTCTCGCAAAGGTTACTTTTGTCTATTTCCAAAAAAAGTGTCTGAATAGACATACGTTTTTGATCGAATTCGTATAATAATGATGGCTGATGACGGGTTGAGGGAAAGACGTGTTACAAATATGATATCAAAAATTCTTTATTTCATGTCTATCTATCGGAAAGTGGTTGAGGCTCTCTTGTGAATTCGGAAAGAATGCACCCAAGAATAGGTAGTTGGTCGATATACTGTATTGTCTAATATAGTATCATACACATTACGTCTACCCGGACACTGTTTATTGACAAAGAAGAAGAAGTGAATGATAGATTTTAATACACCTTTCACCATGCGTATGACTCTCTCTGAATGCATGTCTTTAGCGTAAGGCAACGAGACGAAACTGTTACGCATATTTAACTACTCTGGGTAAGTCTGTCGATGATGAATTGGAAGTGCCTGACGATGAAGAACTCGTCGAAATGGTATAATATCGAGCTATTGATAATTATTACCAATGATGCTGTAAAACAGCTTAGAATCGTTCGTTCGCTTCTGCAAAAGAAACAAAGACTCAATGTTAGATGAATTATTTAAAAAAACGTACGAATACGGTAATTGATTTACTCACCCTTTCTATAAAGGCAACATACTAGCCACTCAATGACAATTATACGTGCAAGATGAACTTTAAAAATATTAAACTTAGTGATAATAATACATGGTTATAAACAAAGCCTCTCATTGAGTATCAACGTAACACTGTTTGCCATTGCTTACGAATTGTGTTTAATATTACTGCGCTAGCGTTATTTGTTATATACCCATTATTACCTTCCTGTATCGCTCAAACTTTTCGAAGTAGAAGGTTTTTATTAGTAAATCTATTAATAGGAAAATTGTGTACCCTATCGAGTTACGACTTATAGAAAGATCTGTATTACAGAAGTTACACGATATATGGATTAAGAAGTTGAACTCTATAAAAAAACTTGTGGCGTGCATTCGCTTCATTTATCATTCTTGCCAAGCGAATCGGAACTTCGGGCCGTGATTCGATCAAATCTTGGCACATCATAAAGTTATAAACTGGTAGAATGACCTTTGCTCGACCTGCTAACGATATTTGACTCGTTAAAATATTGTTTATAAGACAAATAGCAACAGTCATTAGCCTATTGGATGATCGCGTTGGCCTAATATTATATAACGATTAATATTCTCATTATCTCGACAGACTTTTTTAATTCAAATTAATAATGACAGACTCGTCTGCTGAAAAAGTTCTTGCAAAAGCACGCCATCCAGCGGGGACTTCCTCGCATGAAGAGGATACTCCACCTCCATATACACCTATTGCAACCGCTCATACAGCAACTGTTATTTCTCCAGCTGGCAATGATCTAGACCTGTCAAAGCTTGAAACTGGTCGTTCAACTATAAACACATCCCAAAATAGTAGACCTTATGTCACTAATGTCACTCCCCCTCCTCCTCTGCCTCCTCTTCTTACGCGTAAACAAGGCTGTTGTACTCGTTTCTGGACATCAGTATTCGATCCAAAAGCATGGACCAGTGTCGCTTATTATTTGTTCGTCTCTCCGGTGGTTTCACTATTCGCCTTTATTTGGATGTTGACGACACTTGTTGGAGCTATAGTATCTTTGTTGTTTCCGCCTCTTGGATACTGCTTCTGTATTGGAACAGCGTGGTCATGGAGGTAAGATTTCGATTCGATGAAGTTGTAAGAACAACAATTTATAGTGCACGTTGTAACACACACCGACAAAAATCTCTTCTTCATTTAGAGCTCTCGGTCGTATAGAACTGATAACGATTAAAATGTGTACGCACCCAGCCCGCCTTTTTGGTTGCTCTTCAACACGCCTTTTCTCTACTTACGAGCTTCCACCTCGCGTATTCCATCCCGGCTCACCCCAAAGCCCTGCACCAACTTATGGGGCAATGCGTTATGCCGTCAAAATTTGCTTTGATAAGTTTACCTGGATGTCTTTCTTGTATTTCACATGCATCAAAATTTGGATTACCATTCTAACGTTCACCACCGCAGTCACGTTGTTTAGCCTGGCGTTTCCAATAATGTTGATATTTATGCCGGTGCTGTGTACTACTTGTAGATTTATGGGAAAGGTGGAGGAGAAGATAGCTGTAGCAGTTTTGCTCAATTAAATGAATGAAGCTTTTCGTATTGTGAAAATGTGAAAAGAATATAAACTGTTAGACTTAATTATGCTGTTGATTGTATTGTGTTCATAGTATAAATATATAAATATATATAACACACGAAAACAACCCAAATATAATATCTAGACGATAACCGCTTCACTTGTATCATTTAAGCTTTATACGTATTGTAATAAAATTCAATTGCAGATACGTGATATTATCAATTGAAGTGGGGTCTTCTATATTTAGCATTTCTCATTTATCGTTATTATTATCGTTATTGTTATTAGTTAATCATACGTTTACCTCTATTTTGACTGAATAGTGTAACGATAAATAATACAATCTAGTAGCGCCGTCTTTAATCGTGCTGAGAACATGTAAATTTATAAACAGAGTTTATCATTATTGCTTATACTGTGGTCGATTATTCGTTGGCAGAAAAGGAAGACGAGTAACCACTGGCTAGGATTATCAGTTTTATTTATTACTATATTGCGCTATTGTTCGCCGCTTTCCTTGTCCTCCATTCTCGACAATGGCCCGAACCGACTCGTAGGCGAGAGCATTATTTATCTACAAATAACATAATAGAGTGTTATAATAAATGGGCTTGTTATCTATATCGTCGAGATCTGCTAACACGAATACGGAGATTTGCAAAAAAAAATATTTAACCAGCATTTCAAGTTGCATAAGATATATTAATATTAATATGCTTGAAAGTATTAAAAAGAATAACAAGCAATACAAACATGTTTACATAAAGTTGTGATTTTTATATTGGTATGCATCTGAGGGACATTCAAAACCTGTTTTAGTGAACAAAGAAGCTGCAACAAAACCAGACAAAGTGAACATTTTATAAATGAGACCAGTGTGACTGATGATATTGTGAAAAGTAATAATGGTGCTTGTTCGAACTTATGGACTTGTTAATTTTAATGCGCACTTTATCATACCAGAATGGGATGAATATAAACCATAACATGATTGGTATAGGATTAAAAAATATTGATATAAAACTAATCTACATTAAGTCCACTATGGAACCCAAGAATTACAGCACCATAACCATTAGTATTAGAAACATTCTGAAAAAATGAGGTAACTATATTAATATGTTTTTAAAAAAAAATTAAAATAACGAAATGAGGCCAATTTGAACTGATTATGATAAGCTATAAAATATTTATTATGAATAACATAAAGAATAAAAAGTAACATACTGTGACGCTGAATACCAAGACTATGCTGATTACGATGGCGAATTAGAAAAGCTCAGAGAGAGCCTGAAAAACTCAGTAACACAAAGTCTATAGAAAGTAGCTGAAAAAGGCCATGAGAACTAGTCAGCAAGTTTAATAAACCTCTTGACCAACCAGTTTAAATTATAGAGTATTTAGGATAAAAACAATTTTACTCTCAAAATAAATTACCTGTTGAATTAAATCTAATCGTTGAATAAATGGTAGTTGCTGATTATACTCACCCTCCCAACAACTGGCATATAATAATAATAATAGTAATAAGAAATTATTTGAAAGAGACAAAAAAAAATACTTAAAAAAATTGCTAATTGTCAAAAATGTATAAATTATTTGGAAAGAGAGAAGTGAGAATATTTAGCTAACCTTCAAGAGGCGTTAAACACCAAGATGCCTGAAAGAAAATAAATACTTGCTAAAAAATTTAATAAATGGCGAGAAAGACAAGAGAATTATTTAAACCCTCATATTAATATTAAGCCTTTACTATTACCTTCTTTGCCCAAAAAACAAACCAGAGTCAAATTGTTAGCTAATAAGGTAATTCAATTCCAGTGGTAAAACTTCCAGCATTTAAAGAAAAGCTAATTAATAGTCATTTTTCTATTCACAGAACTTTACTAATAATTTGTTTGTTTTTTAAAAAAAGACAGTCATTTGTTTTGAATATTTAAACTGGCTTTGGACAAGTAATGTCTTTAAACTCTGGTATTATAAACCTTCAAAATAATGATGACTGTTGTTTTGGATGGTGAGTCTTATACTTAGGAGTATTGCATCCAATTAAAGTTCACTCAGAGAGAAACACACATCAGTTATCATTATATGCAAGATATGTAGAGAAACTTAATGAAAAAAAGTATAAAGGAATTTAATAATTATAAACGTATGCAAGCGAATCCATATCGCATATTCAAATCTTTAGACAGAATCGTTAATACATTTGTCTTTGGTGTATTTCATTTTAAAAAATACATACTAATACCGAATCAAATCCTCGTCTACTAATATTTTTCATAAATTCGCATCTTACAGTAATATCACGTTACTGAACATTCAAAAACTAAAAGTCATTCTATTATACTTATATCAGATATCAGATCTATTATGCAATGTTTGTTTATATCGTCAGTATCACCGCTTACTTATCGTTTTTGCATACCACAATATAAAGAGGAAACTTCTCGCAAATGGTTATGGCCACTCACCATCGCTTACATATCGTCCTTATTAGTAGTGCAAGGAGGAAAATTCTCGCAAATGATAACAATCTGACGAGAAGTCGCTCAATTTTTATTGTCATCATATATATAAAGAAAATAACTAGTGTAGCATGCTGATATAAAATGTCGCTTCCTATCATTATCTAGATTTTCTGCCATTAACTCGGTTAATTCTCTACAGCTTTTTCTGCACTGGTCATCTGGGTAGGTTAAGCAATTGGCCATTTGGTGAAGTAATCTTGAGTAACTGGTTACAATCACTTTCTTCCGACTGTATGTCATTGAGTTTCCATAGTTCATGAAAAGCCCTAGAGATAGCAATCTTATTGAGTGGTTTCTGCATCAATTTGTGTAGTGCAGCTATTCGACTCTCCAACGTGTCTTTTTTCTTATCCTCATTACGAGCAACTATACGATACATTGGGAAGTCTTTACAGTAAAAGTATTTCATTAGACGACCATCTAGAGAAAAAAAAGTGTGAAAATATTATGTTAATTTTTTTGAAATAAAATTATAACTTACATGATAACAATGACATCCAGATAAAAAACAAAATAAACACTAAAAACCGAAAAAAAGCAAACGGATGTAAAAATAATAATGAAAAAGTAACTTACTATCAGTCTGACGATATGTCACACTGGGTGCAATCAACGAAATCCTCGAGTGAGCTTGAAAGCTTGCCCTAGGCAGAATCTTTCTCACGAACAAGCTCTTTCGTCTCGCGCACTCAAGTTCACTGGTTCTTGCGATATACTACTTTAAAGAAAACCAAGGTTTTTGTCTTCGATGGGAGAATCCTTTTCGAAAACTGTACGCTTCAGAACCGTACGTAAGTCATTATGTAGTGCTCAAAGGAAGCTTTCAGACAAGCCAAAAAATTTTGGATATTAATATAGAGGATATGGTAGAAAAGTAATATTAAAGATTTTATATAGTGATTGCTTTATCGAAAGTGCTGTCTTTTCTCTCTCGTTCAACTTTTTGACATTAACGCATTGACAGTTTAGTTTGAACAGGTTTTTCAAAGTTTTATTGCTAGTTCCTACGGTCTACACTACAAATAGCAACTCGTCCAATAAATAACTTTTTGTTTTATTGAAACGTTGTTTCGGTTAGAAGACGAGTGATTGGACAAATAAGAAGTACTATGGTTTAATGTGGTAACTTCAAGGCGAAAATCCTTTTTATTTTTTCAATAAAAATCTTTGTTAGGATGAAAGCGCAGATCCTCAAGTTTATGTTTATCAAAATATGCAGTAGTTTATGTGAAAGTCTGGTGGTTGTCTTAGAAGCGAAAAAAATATTTGGTAACGGCCCACCTTGATTTCTGGCGTCTAGGATTTTGTAGGATGCACGCTTCCTTCACCGGGTATGTTTGGTACTACGAAGACCCTATTCCGCGAGAATTGGGTCTCATTGAGTAAACTTAAACTTCAATGCTACATTGATTCACATTTATCAATCACGCACGTCCATTTCAGAACATATTAACGTTAAGAAAAAAATTATGTAAACGGTGCAAAAATCGGGATTGTAGATTAACTACGTTTTAAATTTTTTGTGGCAAATATTAAGTTGGCATAATTTGATCATTAGCCAAGTCCGATATCAAACTTTTCTATACCCCCCTTAATATTTTGAAATTCACCACGAATGATTTTATTAAGATTATCGGCGAGGAGTTTCGCATCCAATTCGGCAACGGTTGGAGGAGTTTCTACTGTAGAGTTTTTAAATTCATTATGAGTTTTCATCTACATCAACGAAATACAAATGAGATAAAGCCACAGTACAATATTATAGCTATTTATTTTGGTCATTGAGCTTCTTAGCAAAGTCTGCAAGCCTCATCGCCGGTCCTATTTCCAGCCCACATTCCTTGAAGTCTTGTTTATCCATCTTGAGGAAGTCGCAACCCGCAATTTCTCGTTCACTCGTAAAATCAATTAGTTTCTCCGTGTCCTTCTTTATGATTCTTTCAGTGGAATTATTTTTAGTATAAGTTTGCGGTAATGTTAACGTATGGTTATCGTAATTGCACATTATTTCATTAAGACCCGTAGAAGTAATTAGTAAAAATGTTTATACGATCACCCAAGTTTATTCTTACCACAAGCAAGATTTTTGTATTCTCCGCTTCAGCCTCAATTCACGCCTTCTTCGCCAATTCATCTGCCCCTTGATTACCACTATCAGCAACATAACCCTCCCCCCACAAACAGTTTATTACATAATGACAGATAATTATAAAATCTTTTTATAAAGTCTTCGTTACTGCGATTACTGTTAGATAACCCTCTAAAGTTTATCGTTTATGTGATGGTTGCCGATCATTTTCATATGGTCGAAGGGGGGTCGAGAGGATACGGTAATAACAATTTGACATAATTAAAGTTCTACACAACGTCAATGTTTGTTCTCATCTTTTAAACAATCATGAGTAGTTTTTAATCTACTTACTCATAACTATTACCTGCACAGGGTTATGATTGCTTTTATTCGTGCTTTACAAATGCGTAAACGAATGTTTAGTGAATTTGGTACGGTGAAAAACTCGTATATCTTCGTATGATAAAATTCGTACCCATCACTGTTAGCATTACTTTATTTATTACGGTAGTCAAATAATAGTAGTAATGTTATAATTGTGTTGTATTAAACGGCCAGTAGTAAATCAATACGCGATCCGTTAGCGCTCAATAATAAAAACGGGGTTTGATATGCAAAATGCCCCACGTGTAGGCCTTCGAAGGAAAATAGAGTACATAGGCAAACTCGATAATAATACCGTATAATTCCGAACATAAGCACCCCCCGAAAATAAGCACCTCCCCAAAATTTTTACCTCCGAAAATAAACACCTACCCCAAAATTCATCATTAATGTATTTCTGTCACTATTAGATCTATTTAGAAAATTCGATATTTTTTACTAATATGGTATTAATTAACACTAACTGTTGATTTTCTCAATTATGTCACACAAAATCTAACCTCCGAAAATAAGCACCCCCTATAGTCAAAGGGGGTGCTTATATTCGGAACTGCGGTAAGTCGATCTCTCGATGATTCAATTTTGGCCTAAGAAGGGGGATGGCTAAAGCGGGGGCAAATACATGAAATCATCAAATTAATAACAATTTTTTAATTAAGTTATTGACATTT